>JASDQU011028825.1:34595-47001 GCA_032191745.1 Picea mariana | reverse complement strand
TAACTATGAGCGTGAAGGCATATGTGCTCCAAAAAAACATAGGATAAGTGCATGTTGTGGGTATTTCCCAAGCTTTTCCATGTTTTTATCACCAAGGAGTTAGACATCAAACCTTTTAAAACTCAAAGATATGATTCAACATTGATCATCGTGCTGGTTTTATTGAGACAAAGCAAACTATCCTATGTTCTAACCTAATTACCTAGGACAATTAGTCTAGATTAAACTGTTGGACTAAGGAATTACTCTATCCTGGGGTTATCTGACCAAGATTAGGCAGTTTGGTCAGATTTATTCACTAACTAACCTAAATCACTTGGCTAAGATTAAATAGTTTAGCCAAGCTTATTCACTACTCCTATCAACATCAATTTAAAGAATTTGGCCATGCTTGAAAGGTATGGACCAAATCATTGTTATTGTATGGGGCTTTATTGAATTTCTTTTATTCCCTCTTTTATTCTTTTTCTTGTTTTCTTTTCTTTCTTTTTCTTTTCTTTTCTCAAATTATTTGCATAATGGACAATCATTTGACAAACAAAAACACTTAAAGAAATAACATTTCAGTCACCAGTTGATCCTATAAATTATAGGGTTATAACAACCTACACCTGGAGGATCTAATCATCCTGGCCCAATTAGCTCCAATCAAGTTGGAGGCACAAGTCATTCTGTCACTTCTCGTTTTCAAATTTCTATTGGAGGCCAACCTCAAGTTGGGGGGAAACCTCAAGTTAGGGGATAACCCCAAGTTGGGGGTCATAACCCAGTGTACGAGAAATATATCCCTGGATTACAATATCAACCTTGTAATTTTCCTTTCCAAGGAAATCAACAACCACCTGGGGGGAAACTCCTCAAGTCAATTATTTTTTACCCCCCTAACCTCGGTCAACAATATCCAGGTTCTATGTATCCCACCCAAGGTCAATATTTTCAGTATAATGCTTCTTTCCAAGGAAGCATACCCAATCAACCAACTCATGTTGGATATTTGACTCAAAAACCTCCACCACCGAATTTGATAGGACCCTCTAACTATCTACAGACTGTCGTTTCTTGCTACTTTGGATTTATCCAATATTTTGAATGATCCTATATTGCATTCTCCTTATTGGCCAATCATACCTTCCAATTTACCATCAAACATTCCTAAGTTTGATGGTCAATCAGGAGAAGACCCAAATAATCATGTCATGACATTTCATCTTTGGTGTTCATCCAACTCCTTGATGGATGACTCCATTAGATTATGTCTTTTCCAACAAAATATTATGGGTTTGACAGCCAAATGGTATATTGAATTGCCAGGTGGATTATTCAATTATTTAAACACCTTATATATGGATTTCTTAACTCATTACCAGTTATCGATATGATATGAGACAAGAACCAAAATTTTTAGCTCATTTCAACAATCCTCTTCTACTCACATTTCTAATCATATTCATGAGTGGAGGCAGAGAAGACACTTAATCAAAGTTCCCCTTCCTGATAAACTATTGAATGAGCGGTTTACCAAGTCACTCATCGGTCCTATAGCTCGTGATGTCACCATGGGTGGTGTCATCACTTAAGAGTAGGCGATTAGTTGTGCTCAATATTTGGATCTAGTTTATTCACAAATGGGCACACTATATGACTTGATCCCTGATGCTCCTCGCCCATCTACAAATCCAACCCTAACACATCCAATGGCTTCTCATGCTATTGATGGTGTGATTTTCACTTTTCATGCCAATATTTAGTCCAAACAAGCCAGTCATTCCAATCCCAAATCTTCTACTACTAATGTACAAAATACTCCTCTGACTCCTTCTCCCAGTAAAACC
Organism: Picea mariana; assembly: GCA_032191745.1. Classification (NCBI taxonomy): domain Eukaryota; kingdom Viridiplantae; phylum Streptophyta; class Pinopsida; order Pinales; family Pinaceae; genus Picea; species Picea mariana. Next base: position 45,169 of record JASDQU011028825.1, on the reverse strand, counting down.
ACTGATGTTAACACAGTTCAACCTACACCTACTGTTAAAGATAAAAATAAAAAGAAAGAGATGGGCAAGAATAAAGAGGATAAAAATAATAATAAACAATTCGATAAACCCAAGACTCTGCCTGTTGATGAAAAAAAAAAGAGAAAACTTTGTTATTCTTGTCTTATCTATGGTGAGGATCATGATACGAAATATTGTCCACAACGTGTTGAGGTTACTAAGTTCCTGTAAGGGACCACGACACCTCATACATCCATCATTTTGCCACAACCTTTTCCTTCTCAACAAAATGACCAATTGGTTATTTATGACCAACCTTCTCCCTCTACCATGTCTTATGTACTTATGTGTACTGGGGACTCCAAGAAGAATGAAGTTGCAGTTGCTACTCAAGACAAATATTATTCTCCTTTGAAAGAAAAACTTGATGTTTCACCTCCTCCATTGGTTCAACCTCCTCCATCAAATTCACCTCCAAATGGTCCTCTTCATATAGAATGACTGAGTCTAGATACAGTTATTCTTCCTCGTCCTAAGGGCGTCATTCGTAAGTCGTCATTTAACCTTCATGCACGTGCCGATCAAAACTACAGTATTGTAGAAGGTTTTTCACAGGCACCTTTTGCAATGTCATCTCTCGAAGTCCTTCAAATTTTTCTTACACAATAGAAGGAACTGTTAAAGGATATTGGTGGAATTGATCCTACCAATACAAACTTGATAATATTTGACTTGGAAGATCATATTCCAAGGCTCCCTCCTCAATTAGTGTTTCAAATACAAGTGATTATGGAACATAACAATATTTTTCGAACCTTTATTGATGGAGGAGCCTCGACTTCCATCATTTCCATCACTTGTTGGAAAGCCATTGTCTCTCCTTCCCTTACCAACTCACACAATACTCTAAAAGATTTTAATGGTACAATGTTTAAACCTTATGGTGTTCTTCTTTCATTATCTATTACATTAGAAGGAGAATAAGTTACTGTTGAGATTGAGGTGTTTGATGCACCTTTTGATTACAACCTTCTAATTGAGTATCATAATGATTGTCTTCATTACAACGACCAGATGCCTTTAAGTCCGATGGAATTGGCTTATAAAGCTATTCAATCAACAATTCCTTCTCCTCGTTCTCTCTTAGATACGTCTCTAGATCCATTTCACATGGTATTTAACACCGATGAGATGATCATGACAGTTATGTCTATGGAAGATACCCCATGGCACAATGGGAGTCATCATTCTATCCTCTTCCTGGAACCCGAGACCATAGATTTACCAATGGATTTCGAATCTGTATACTGTCGTTACTACTCCCCTTGTTCCTGAACCAGCACATGATGTTTTCTACGAAGGGAACTTGGGAAATATTTCACCCACTATCCCTCTAGATATTTTGATTAAACCCCGAATCATGGAAAATTTTCATATTGGTGCCTCATGTTTTACTGATGAGATCTAAATTTACAAGGCCCTTTTCCAAAAATTTCGTGACATTTTTTTCCTGGAGTTACGAAGAGATGCCTGGAATTGATCCAAATATTCTTGTACATGAAATTAAGACTTACCTAGATGATAAACCTGTTCGACAGGGAATTCACCCAGTACATCCACGAAAAGTTTATACTATTAAAATCGAAGTTGAAAAACTTCTCAAAGTCGGTTTTCTCTATCCTATGGCTTTGACAGATTGGGTGTCCAATCTTGTTATGGTTACCAAGAAAAAAGGCATGATCCATGTTTGTGTAGATTATAGGGATATCAACAAGGCTTATCCCAAAGATAATTATCCAACCCTTTTCATTGACCAGATCATTGACGATTGTGCCGAGAGTGAAATCTTCTCTTTCATGGATGGTTTCTTCGGCTATAATAAAATCAATATTTTTCACTCGGATCAACATAAGACTACTTTTATTTTCCCTTAGGGAACCTTCACATACCGAAAAATCCCATTTGGTCTCAAGAATGTTGGTGTGACTTTTCAATGTGTTATGTCTTAATCTTTTCAGGATATTAAGCACATTGTACAACCTTACCTAGATGATTTACCGACGCATTCCATGTGTCGCCAAGATCACCCGACACACTTGCACGCCATTTTCCTATGTTGTTGCTATTACCACATACGATTGAATTCACATAAATGTGTTTTTTGTGTGGAGTCTGAACGAATTCTTGGTTTTATCATTTCTACACATGGGATTAGGGTAGACCCTTTGAAGGTTTAAGCTATTCTCAATTTGCCTCCTCCTTCTACCTTACTCCAACTCCAAAGTTTTCAAGGGAAGGCAAACATTTTACGTCAATTCATCCCCAATTATGCTAAACTAATGAATGGTTTTACTCGACTTCTTAAGAAGGGTCACGATTTTGTATGGGATGAAATTGCGAACAAAGCCTTTGAAGCTTTGAAACTTTCCTTAACTTGTACAACACTCTTATTTCCTCTTGATTATAGTCGAGATTATTTATTATACTTATATTTTTCAGAATCCACCATCGCTATGGTTCTAGTGAAAGAGGATGATTCACATGATGAACATGTTATCTATTATTTGAGTGAGAGTCTCACGACCACCAAAACCAAGTATATGCATGTGGAGAAACTGGCCTTGGTAGTTGTTCAAGTTGTTCAACGTTTTCATCATTATATATTATTACGCAAAAACATAGTCATTTCTGATTGCAACCCTATGCAACACATCCTTACTTGACAATTGCTGGGGGGAAAATACTCCAAATGGATAGTGATTCTCTAGGAGTTTTGTTTGGAATTTGAGCGAGCCAAGTCAAAGAAATATTTGGTCTTTGTCGAGTTGATATGTGACCTTCCCTCCACTGAGACAAAAACTATGGTAAATGATTCCTTTCTTGACGAGTCTCTCTTTCTGATCAGTTATGACGACGTATGGTATGGAGACATTATCATCTATCTCCAAACCCAAAATTTTTAGCCCCATATTTCTAGTGTATATCGTTGTCATATTCGATATCAAGTTCGTCAATACATTATCCTTAGTGATACCATTTACCGTCATGGAATTGATTCCATGAAATGTAACCCTCACTTAGCTGGGGGACATGGATACATTATCATATCTGTGGATTATTTCACTAAATGGGCCAAGGCGATGCCTACATTTGATAATACCGAGAAAACTACAGTGTTGTTCATATTCAATCATATCGTTACTATATTTGGTGTCCCTCAAGCCATCATGACTGACCATGGTAGTCATTTTTGCAATTTCATGATGTTTGAACTTACCGAGAAGTGGGGTCTTCAACATGAAAAATCAACACCTTACTATCCATAGGCCAATGGCCATGTTGAAGCAATCAACAAAGTTCTCACTGTAATGCTTCGACGAATGGTCGGAATTCAGAAGTCAAGCTTAAACACGATACTCTTCTTAGCATTATGGGTGTATAATACATCCATTAAATATACCATAGTTTTCACACCTTTCCCATTGGTGTATGGCATCGAAGCTATTCTTTCGATTGAATGTGAAATCCCATCTTTGAAACTAGTTGTCGAACTTCTCCCTAACACCTCAGCCGAAGAGGAACATCTCTTGTATTTGATGCAATTAGATGAGACTCACCCTGATGTTGCCTTAGTCATTGAAACTCATAAGAAACATGTCAAAGCTCAATATGACAAGCATGTCAACCCACGTGTTTTTTCTGAGGGTGATGTAGTTCTCCTTTACGAATAGGATTGTGAATTATTAGGGGTTGATAAATTCAAGCCCATGTGGCATGTCCCTTATATTGTTAAACAAGTGTTGGAGAAAGGGGCTTATGAGCTGGTAGATTATGATGGAATTCCTTTGAGTGAACCCAAAAATGGGATTTACTTGAAAAATTACTATGCTTAAACTATTTTTTCATAAGTGCTTTTTATTTTTAGTGTATCATACTATAGTGTTCTTTTTTCGTTTTTGTTCCAACTTTCAGCTGCTTACATTGCATTGTTATTTGTTTCCAGATGTTGGTGTATTCACTACCCTATATCGGATTTGCTGATGGTGCTAGTCGCAGTACTCAAAACATAGCATCTGTTGCATGGGAAATCTATGCACCTACAGATGAGTTGATCAGTCTACATGGTGTTTTCCTTGGTCGTGCAACTAATAATATTGCAGAATACAGTGCAGTTATCGAGTTATTAACTGACACCCTTTCATTTGGAATCCTTCATCTTATTGTATTAATTGATTCATAGTTAGTAGTGTTGTAATTGAGTAACATTTATTCCATCTGAAGTCCTACTTTGTTACAGGTATACTTAAGAATTCGCCTCTTGGAAAGACATTTTGATTAAATTGAGTATAAACATATTTCCAGATGTCTAAACACATTAACATATAAATTGCATAATTATGTTTTATATAGACATTTGCACCATTTATAAATCCAAACACACATTTTAAAAAGATAAGTAAGCCGGTAGGAACTTTATATTAATACATCAAAAGTTATAAAAATTATTTTTCCAAAGACCAAAATGTCAAAATATTGAAGCTCATGACTTCATAGACATAAGAATCATGGATGCTTCTTGTTGTAACAAATGACTTCCCGTGCCACTCTATAGTGTATTCGACCAATAGATATTGATACACCAACTGTATGGAATTGGTAGCACCAAGGTAGTTTGTCCATCGTGATATCATGAATGTTCATGGTTAATCCATCTAGGTTTTGTTCGATCTCCTCGAGATCTTCAACAACCACTCCTCGACCCACCAAAACACCTATCTCTCCTCATCTATAAATGGGGGATGATCCTAGAGGACGACAATGTGCCACACATTCATTGTTGAGAGCACTTGATTAGTCTTGGATAAATGACAAAAACATTTTATAAGTAAAATACCAAAAACATTATATAATGAAAAAACATTCTTACCTATGTCTCCCCACTAATATCCCTCAAGTATATCCAAGTAAGGATCCCCACAAAATTCCATCCCAGTATAAGCATAGTCCTCCACCATGATTAGTTGATCTCTCAGCCAAAGGAAGAAAGCTTCTCCATATTTTACGATTGGCATGCCACCATAACGAGCCATCAAATCTGATTCGCATGCCACCATGACAAGCCATCAAATACGATTGGCATACCACCATGACGAGTGTAGTATTAATTCTATTTTACACTCATGAAACCATGAGAATGTAATCGAGTAACCTTTTATCATTTTTTTGAGCCCGCATTGGTAATACAAAAAATGAACCCTACGAAGTATTCTTTAATCTCTTTTCAATATCCCTAAACACATAAAGATGGATGAGAAATCTTGTTCTTTTCATGTTCGTAAAATTATTTGAATAAAATGCCTGATGAATGGTATATTATCTCTTTTTTGGTCTCGTTAGACTAACTTATGAAAAATGACATTACAAAGTTCTCTTTAAGTGTTTTTTAGACTCTCTAAACATGAAAAACCCCTAATTTTTATTTCTTTGGACTCGTAAAACAATCATAGAAAGGCCCATATGGGACCAAACCACTCCTTCCTAGGGTTCGCTAAAAATACTCTGAGGGACTCATCCAAAGGATGAGATTACATTACAAGAATATGTTATCCTCCTCAATCTTGCGTAAACATAAAGAGGTACTCACCATAAATGGTGGGGGAAAATTGGGAAAGAAATGTGTATCTGTATTTGTGTTAGTGGTAGTAAATGTACTCTTGAACATGACACCCCCTTTCATCAATGTATCAGGGGTGGGAAATCCATTTGTCTCTCGTTTGACCATACACAAGTCCATATGTTGGGTCTTCCTTGAGTCAATGCTTCCAATACAATTGTCGTGTCATTCATATATTCAAGAAAAGTTCAACCTAAACAATCCTTCTATCGAGTCGACCATCTGCAGTTATAAATTTTCTACCATGTCAGCCTTCCCTGAGTTAGTTCCAAATCACTTCATAATCTGATCTACTTCAAACCTGTTAGATATTTCATGTCATTGATGGGGGATACATTAAGGCCCTCATATGATGAGTCTTTTCTTGTCAACTTCAACTCATTATCCAGGAACAAGACTTAGAAATCATTTAGTACCTTGGAGCCTACATGCCTCAACGACAGGTTTCCTCTCTTTCAACAATGGTTTCACATCATTGGCCCCTAATTGGAGGATTCCATCTAGTGTTTTAATTCAACTAATTCGTTCACATTCCTTGTATTGTAATAGAGCACCTTGGGAGTCATTGACATCAATGTTGATTTCCCTCACACTTGTTAATGGTTTTCATTAATGACCGGTAATCGAGTGGTTTCTACAATGTTCGAATTCGACACCTATAATCACATGGCTAGATTCACATTTTGGGCCGATGGAAACAAAGACCCTGGATCTCACCATATCGATCCAGGTTGCGACGAAGTATTCATGAGTTTGTATTGACACATAGATCCACTGTGTATGTCTCATGGATATGTCTGAATTTGAACTCTTTAAGAGCATAGATCCACAATGTATTTCTTGTGGATATGTTGAAACATGATGACATGGATCCACAATGTATGTTTAGTGCCCATGAATCACTTGAAACTTATGATTAGAGTTACTCATAGTATGAGTATGGGAATGACTACCTCAGAAGATGGTATATTATTATGCAGATTCTTGATTGTTTGCAGGTTCTCCACCGATGTGCTCCTTATTTTTGACACACACATTATGCAAAGTATTCTAGCTATCACAAGATCCAACTTCATACTTTGGGGGGAATTGTGTTACACATTATTTTTTTCACCCTAGTGATGAGATGACGATATGTGCATGACTCACTTCCATGTTCCCTGAAAAAACTAAAAGAGACTTTCTCCATGAGAAAAGTTGATTATCTTTTCTTCCTTAGAAACTATGTCAAAAGAGATCATAACACCCTGCTCTATGCTTAGGGTGTGATGATGCTAAATCATCACATGCTACACTAAACTGGACTATTATGTCATCATAGAATTCTTGTACATAAAGTCTAACAATGCTTAAACAAGAGGAAAAGTGAAATTCATGAAGGTTCTAGAAGGGAATCTTCTAGAAGATGAGGTGGCCTCCAATCGGTTTGGATATTACTCACTTCTCTGATTAAGTGGGATCATCCTAATCTCCTCATTCATACCTATTTCACACTATATAAAGAGGGATCTCTTATGGAAAATTTTAAGGCTGGATTATGCATGAAGAATTATGCTATAGATTATACTAGAGATAGATTTTATTTAGCTCTGTAAGTCAAATTGTGAATCTTCTTCATCAAACGAATTGGAGCAAAGGTGTGTGTGTTGAAGTAAAGATCCATTGGAAGGGACCTTGCAACATAAAGGCATGGGTTTTATTCTCCACTTTCATTTAATATAATGCAACAATACATTTCTTCCCTATAAAGGTGTCTTTACTTTTATTGTATAACTCCTTGATCTTATACATAGAATTCATTGGAATATATATATCGTTGCTCTCTCTCTCTTTGTTGGTTTGTGCTTCTTAAATAGGTTTACCATCCCACAAATCAAAATATGGAGTGACAAGGATGAAATTAGCGAGGATCAAACGTCTTTTAAAAGGCATGTCATTTGCACCTCNAACGACAGGTTTCCTCTCTTTCAACAATGGTTTCACATCATTGGCCCCTAATTGGAGGATTCCATCTAGTGTTTTAATTCAACTAATTCGTTCACATTCCTTGTATTGTAATAGAGCACCTTGGGAGTCATTGACATCAATGTTGATTTCCCTCACACTTGCTAACGGTTTTCATTAATGACCGGTAATCGAGTGGTTTCTACAATGTTCGGGTTCGACACCTATAATCACATCGCTATATTCACATTTTGGGCCGATGGAAAGGAAGACCCTGGATCTCACCATATCGATCCAGGTTGCGACGAAGTATTCATGAGTTTGTATTGACACATAGATCCACTGTGTATGTCTCATGGATATGTCTGAATTTGAACTCTTTAAGAGCATAGATCCACAATGTATTTCTCGTGGATATGTTGAAACATGATGACATGGATCCACAATGTATGTTTAGTGCCCATGAATCACTTGAAACTTATGATTAGAGTTACTCATAGTATGAGTATGGGAATGACTACCTTAGAAGATGGTATATTATTATGCAGATTCTTGATTGTTTGCAGGTTCTCGACCGATGTGCTCCTTGTTTTTGACACACACATTATGCAAAGTATTCTAGCTATCACAAGATCCAACTTCATACTTTGGGGGGAATTATGTTACACATTATTTTTTTCACCCTAGTGATGAGATGACGATATGTGCATGACTCACTTACATGTTCCCTGAAAACACTAAAAGAGACTTTCTCCATGAGAAAAGTTGATTATCTTTTCTTCCTTAGAAACTATGTCAAAGGAGATCATAACACCCTGCTCTATGCTTAGGGTGTGATGATGCTAAATCATCACATGCTACACTAAACTGGACTATGATGTCATCATAGAATTCTTGTACATAGAGTCTAACAATGCTTAAACAAGAGGAAAAGCGAAATTCATGAAGGTTCTAGAAGGGAATCTTCTACAAGATGAGGTGGCCTCCAATCGGTTTGGATATTACTCACTTCTCTGATTTAGTGGGATCATCCTAATCTCCTCATCCATACCTATTTAACACTATATAAAGAGGGATCTCTTATGGAAAAGTTTAAGGCTGGATTATGCATGAATAATTATGCTATAGATTATACTAGAGATAGATTTTCTTTAGCTCTGTAAGTCAAATTGTGAATCTTCTTCATCAAATGAATTGGAGCAAAGGTGTGTGTGTTGAAGTAAAGATCCATTGGAAGGGACCTTGAAACATAAAGGCATGGGTTTTATTCTCCACTTTCATTTAATATAATGCAACAATACATTTCTTCCCTATAAAGGTGTCTTTACTTTTATTGTATAACTCCTTGATCTTATACATAGAATTCATTGGAATATATATATCGTTGTTGTCTCTCTCTTTGTTGGTTTGTGCTTCTTAAATAGGTTCACCATCCCACAAATCAAAATATGGAGTGACAAGGATGAAATTAGCGAGGATCAAACGTCTTTTAAAAGGAATGTCATTTGCACCTCTCTAAACTATTTTATATGACAATGAAGTCTAAGGTGAATTTTGTATTGTGCCTTGTTTTGTTCTAGCTTCCTGTTGAAGTTAGAGAGATTAGTTTTTGTCTCCACTTATCAATTTGTCTGATAACAATCAACTAAACAAGATAGAGGGTTGTGAGTTGATTAGATAACCAAATACACATGAAACAAGGAAATAAAAACAAAAGTAAAAGGAAACAAAGGTTAGAAAAACTTGCAAGAACTAGAACCATAAAAAATGAAAATGATAATCATATAGCTACCAATGGATCAATGTATTGATAGGCTAGCACTGTAGAAAAATTTAGGGACTTATGAATCCCCTCTTCCTCCTTGGGAGGGCTCTTGATTTCCCTAATAAATATCTCTTCTCTTCATGCAATGACAAGTAACAATGGTGAAGAAATACTATGACAATCCTCTCATGAGGTGAGTGGAATGGCCCTTGATATAGTTCTTGAATGATTCAAAGAGAAAAGAGAATTCTCCAAAAAGAATTATTGGAGCATAAAAATGCATTGAAGTTATTATTTTTCTAGCACACCCATGCCACATATTTATAGTGTCCATTCATGACAAGATGTAACTGGTTCATAATGTGAACAACGGTCCTTTTAGGGAAATTCCTAGTCCTTGACCAACCTTCAAGCAAGATTTTGATCAGATATGAGCATCAAATCGTGTTGGGGGTCAGAATGGAAGTGGTTGATAGGCTGAAACGATTCATAAATTCTCCATTCATGAGGACTGCACGGGTTTTCTCATAGATTGTCACGCATTCTACGCACAATGCACAATTAGGGTCATTTTGGCTCGTGCATTCTGGACATAGTGTGTGCGTTTTGTTTGGTGAATTTTTACACTTTGATTTTTTAACCAAGTATATAGTTTTATGTCTTTTTGATGGATTTTGATGTTGTAGTTGTACTAATTGTTGTTGGAATTGATGTCTTTCTTCAACCATTGTTTTCAATGATGCGAATGATTTTTCAGTGATAACAACAATAATCAAAATTCATACTAAAATGAGCAATATTCCATACACAACAATAACCAACAAGCATGCATATTATAAAAATGAATCTTAGAAATTATAATCGATACATAGCGAAAATAAATATACAATCAAAGGAAACAATAATAGAGAGCACTTATCTTAAGCAAATTCAATCACCAACTCGCTACAGACCAAGGAAATTCCACCCAACCATATACATTGTTGTTCCAAGTATCAACAACAATTTCACCTACGAGCCATGGATATGAATCCACAAGGACGGGTTCCAGGACAACACTCAACTTCCCAACCGGTCAACACTTAAGATCTCATAGGTTTCTCAACACACAACAATCCAAAGTACACAAGATCTCTTCTCTTCATCTTGCACCACTCAAAGATAATGAACCCCCTTCACTGCCATGCAGTC
>JASDQU011028824.1:38088-50022 GCA_032191745.1 Picea mariana | reverse complement strand
TAAGAAAATGCAGTTCTATGCCGTGGATACCCAGGTAGCGTATGTATCAAGAAGAAAACCTTAATCGAATCGGGTTAATCGAGAGCCTAAAAGAGGAGATGAACGTGAGTCGTTCATCAGGAGGAAATCGATCTCATTCATCAAAATGGACTTCAAGATCCACTGGAGTTAATGGATCAAACGCCAGTCGTTCGATAAGATCGACGACCCATATTTATTGCGGAGATCGAATGGGCATACAGGTTAATGACGGGTCATGTGCCCGTAGTTTAATTTCAATATAGTTTTGCTTTGAGTTTGGGGTCTGCTCATAGATCGAATGGACCGTATTCATTGCAGGGTGCGAAGGCGGAATTAACAAGTGCGTTAGTTCACAGCCCGCAATCAACCTACATCGTTGATCTTATCGGGTTGGATGATCAACGACCATGATTAAAAGAGTTGGGAGAGCACTTTTTGGATTTGCGGAGATTGAACTCTCTGATAAAGAGCGGGCGTGTTGGGATTCCACAATCGCTGGGAACCATCGATCTGTGAACGATCAATGAGTGAACGTGCAAGGAACCCACACGTTAATTTCACGTAAAACTCATACTGTGATTGGGTTTTATGGTTGAATTTAGCACATCGAAGCTCTGTTCTCAATCTAAATTCTCGATCAAACACTTATGTGTTGGCATTATTATTATCTGGAAATCATGTGGTTAAACTCAATTGAGGGATATGATCGACAACCCATGATCATTGCGGAGATTGTATATGCACACGGGTTAACGTCGAGACCTGTACCCGTAATTTAAATTCAATATAGCATTGTTTCGATTTTTGGATCTCATCGTAGATCGGATGGCCCATATTCATTACGGAGGTCGGAAGGAGAATTAAATTGCGAGCTAGTTGAGGCTCTGCAATCCCTTGCATTAGTTGGATCTAGGGAAAAATAGATCTANAAGGGTTTATCCAGGATCATAGCACCTGAAAAGAATAAAGTTGAGGTCACATCTCTCGATCACATGGAGAGAAAACAGAGTTCCTCCAAGCCAGTCAAGGAATATAGAGTTTAACACTCTGCCTTAGACTGTGGTTGTGAGGACTAGTTCTATGGGAATAAAGGTGGTCATAGCTAGCACATTGCATGGAATTGATTCGAGGAAGTGCATGTTTGCATAAAATAAAGACAATGAACCCTCCATTGAGGAAGGAGGACCTTCCAAAAATTTTGAGTACATTATATGGATGTCAAAGGAATGCTTAAAGGCATTCATGTAAAACCTAGAGTTTAATGAATGACGATATTAGGCTTGTGATCGATTCAGAGCAGAAAATATGGTTCTGCTAAAATAATAAATATGGGCAAAGAGTCCATATGGTAATAAGTTGGTTGAATTCAAACAAACCTTGGAAAGAGTTCCTAACCTGAAAAGTGATAACCTGGAATCGATGCAAGGGTGCATTGGGTATGAATGTGGCCACGAATGTTGTTACATTCATTAAAGTCAATTGATATCTGAATTTCATTTTGAAAAGTTGATATATTGAATTGATGCATGTGTAAGGAATGAAATTTCCTTTTTCTTGTATCATCGAATAGATAAAAGTGATTTAACTATTAGCATGCACAATTTAAGAATTGTTTTTTATGACGTTATAAAGGTGCAATGAAAATATATGTGCATGGGAAACCAACAATTTGTTTGGCTGATTGAAGTTGAAAGTGAAGGAAGCAAAGGGGTCTTGGATATGGCAGCGTTTTAAGCCCATAAGGAAGGCCAATTTCCTACTGAGCCAAACAACTATGGGAAGGAAAGTCCCATAATTATGAATCTAGTTCATGTGCGAAACAAATATGAAAACAAAGTGTGGAATTTGGAAATCTGTGGGTGACATATTTACAAGAAAATTTTGAATTTAAAATTTATGATGATGTCTCATGAATTTTTGTATGCCTGTGATACGGGTGAGAAGAAAAGATCTGTCCAAAAAGGATAGATGAAGGTTTTCAGGCTGTAAAAGCATGAAAAATGGCTATTGTTGAGCCATGAAAACCTCGTAGTAAGTCATGATCACCTAGAATATGTTGCGTTGAGGTAACCCAAGCCGAAGGGATGCCTTGACAGAGAAAGTCTGAGGGACACCTCGACTATAAGGATCGATAAAGTCTCTGGAATTATTCCTATGTGAGAAAACCTTGGCAAGGAAAGATGGATCACCCGAGGAACTCTATAGCGGAGAAGGGGATGCCTGAGCCTGGTCCTAGAGGGTGAGTGACCGCAAGAAAGAGGTGACTCTGATAGTTCTTGTAAACTATTGATTGGGATCATGCACACTATGGGTAGTTATTCCTATGCAATAAAACCTTGGCAAGGAAAGATGGATCACCCTAGGAACTATATAGTGGAGAAGGGGATGCCTCAACTTGGGCCTAGAGGGTGAGTGACCGTAAGGAAGAGGATACCTTAATAGTTCTTGTAAACTATTGGGATCATGCACATAATGGGTATGTCAAGGAAAAACAATGAGCCCGGATAACAAGATAACCATGTGGATACAAATCCACAAACTACGCAGATAATTATTGTGCTAGATTATGAAATTTTCCTAGAAATTTTATGCAATAGTAAAATGTTTTCGCATGAGACTATGATTAATGTGCTTCTTGTCCAAGAATTATTGAAATAAGGTGACAAATATTAAGGGTCTGAAAAAGGACCTGACTGAGAAAGAAGGTCAATACTTTTGAAGTGGTTGAATAAGAAAAGCATGACAGGTGTTACTGAGAAAGAACACCGAGGACGGTGTTCCTTTTAAGGGAGAGGGGATTGTAACACCCATGTTTCCCCCAACATGTAATTAATAATTAATTAGGGTTACCATGTTGTGGCATGGAAACAGTGTAAATGTATTATTGTTTGAGTTTCCAATAATTGACCGTGTGGGTGAAGCCTTGAAAGTACTGGCCATGATATCACTAGAGGAAAGAATGTGAAAACTATAAGAGAGGGTTCATTATCTCAAATAACCCCAAATTTCCCTTTGATGAGGATAATAAACCTCCTTCGGATCCCAAGGAGAGAAATCAGATAATGAAGAAAGGACCAGTGGTTGAATTATCAACCACCCCCATGAATGGAAGCATGGTCTACCTGCAGAATGTCAGCCCAAAGTACCATTGGGTCTGGCAGACTAGGATGACTCGAGTTTCCTTTTGACAGAAGGAACAAGATGGAACAAGGAATAACCTTCCCAAGAAGGGTGTGCATGTAAGGGGATAGAACCATGCATATAGTAGAAAAAGAGACACAGAGAGAGATCTCAGAGAGTATGTGGACAACGGGACCTGAGCAGAAGGTTGTGAGCTTGATGCTGAGGAAGCATCTGATAAACCTCACATAAGATGCAAAAGATAAAGGATCGATGAGCATTGGCATAAATTCCCTAGTGATATCATGGCTTGGCACGGGGGTGGCCAGAGCACTAAGAATGAATGCCTATAATCCTATGGTTGGGTGGAAGGATGAACACCCACAGTCAGTTAGTTGGATACCACCTATAATAGATAAGTAATCTCATGTCCTATGTATTTAAGTAGTAACTATAAATTAAAGTTGGACATCCTATGAATGTTACAGTGATGTACATGTTTTCTTAATGTTTATATTGTATTCCTTCAATTCTTCCTAATTATGTATGTAAGACAATAAGGAATTCTCTAGGCTATACACGTAAATTCCTGAGCCCTGTGGTGGCTCAAGTTAAAATAAATGAACTGTGAATGTGTTGACTTTGGGAATAACCTCACGTGTGGATGCCTACACTCCCAGTCATTCTAAAGGAAGAGGTTGGTCAAGCCCAAGAGAGGTAGTGCATGTGAGGATAGAGCCTCTGCGAGGCTGGCAGAGATCGAAAACCCCTCCATTAGTTCTAGAGTTGATAAATGAACGCAAGAGGTGCGCGGAGGATTTATGTAAGCGTTGAGTTCAGGAGAATTAGCGCAAAATACATAAGTACTTAACGAGTTGTCAAAGCTCAGGTAGGATGGTGAGATTTAAGTCTCGAAAGGAGAGATCCTTTCGTTGGAAGATGAATGGATGAGATTAGTTCAGGAGAATTCGAAGTTTATCATGAGCGTCGGATCTGGAGAAAGAATGTGGGTGTTAACCCTTAGAACCCTTCAGACTTCGCGGGTCCAGCAAATCGAGCATATTCATTGCACAGGAGGAGAAACCCCCAAAGTCCCGAAGTTAATCTGGGTTGTATATCTGAGGATGCCCAAGATCTATCCCAACCGTCGGATCTATGATATAGTTAGTTCGGCGTTGACCACTTCGGGAGGATAGAGGTTTGGTAGCACCAAAACCCCCGAAGTCTCGAATTCTCAAAGTTGATGTGAACCATGGATCTAAGGATCCTTTGGTATCCCTCACGATTATTCGATCATGGGGACGTGAGTATCAAAGTTGAGATCCTGTGGGAACCCATGTGTCAAGTGACGGGGTTTCCATGTGTCCCTCTCAAAGTGGCACACACTGGGATCCAAAGGACCCTTGAATGGAAGTTATGAGCCGAAGCATATCTGATTCGTCCAATCCAAAGGGACAGGTGTCATCGGATCCTGCACTTCGGGTGAAATCACTCCAGGATAAAAGGGGATGTGTTGAACAAGAACTCCCAAAGGCTGGAGATTCGGAGTTCATCTGAGTCATCTGTCAACTAAGGATGGGTGTCAATAGATCTTCCATTTCAGGAGATAGCCACTTCGGAGGAAAGTGGGGTCACGAGAGTTGAGAACCTCCGAAGTAAATTGTGACCATCAATTTGAGAGAGACACGTGTCGATAGATAGTCAACTTTGGGTGAAATCACTCTGAGAGAAAGCGAGTGGGGAGAGGTTGAAACTCCCAAATCCTGAAGAGCCGGAGTAATTTATAATCATCGATCTACGGGAGACACACGTTAACAGATCGCTTACTTTGAAAGCAGGGAGAAATCAATGCGGCGTAGAGGAACGCCCGAAGTGGATCCCCACCATCGAATGAGAGGGAGGCGTGGTGCACGATACTTAACTTCGAAAGAAAACACTCCAGGAAAAAAGGTGGTGTGAGCATGTGGGACTCCCGAACAATGAAGTCTCGAAGTGGATCTGAGTCGTTGATTTATATGGATGCGTGGCACCTGATATTGAACTTCAGATATGGATTACTTCGGAAGAAAAAGAGTTGGAGTGCCTGGAACTCTCGAACAGTGAAGTCCCAAATATCATAACTGTCAATCAAGAGGGGCACATGGCGCTCGATCTGTAACTCTAGGTACAGAGTACTTTGGAGGAAAAATGTTTAGGAATGTTTGAAACTCCCAAACACCGAAGTCCTGAAGTAAATCAGGGTTGTTGAAATCCCTAAGGACACGCGACGTCGAATCATGAACTTCAAAGGTTTTCCACTCTGGAGGATTCGCGTGGTGGTCGTCTTGGTGCCTGTTTTCTTGGCATCTGGTCAAAGCCCATGGTCATATGCAAGTATATGGGGATTAAATAACCTGAAGAAGAATGGAATAGAGACCTTGAATGAGGGTATTGATTCTCCTAAGAAGAGAGAAAATTTGATTCCCCACCGTGGGTGTGTTACATCATTGTTGTTCTTCACCATTTTCCATTTTCTTCCATTGTATGAAGATCTCTCCATTAGGGAACTCAAGATCCCTCCCAAGGAGGAAGAGGGGACTCATAAGTCCTCATTTTTCTTTACGGTGTTTTTCCTACTAATATATTGATCCATTGGTAGCATTATGTTGGTCATTGGTTGATTTTTATGGTTCTAAGTTTCTCATGATTTCTAACTTTTATTTCTTTGTTTATACAAGTGTTTGGCTTGTTTAACCCACTCACAAACTTTTGTCTTGTCTAGAAGGCTCATCTAGACATGCAAGTGTTGTTTTTTTTCTCACCCAGGTGACAAAACCAACACAACAAAGAGAAGGGGAACACTTTATAGGGTGGGAAAGACATGTGGGGAATGAGATATTGTAGGCTTTCTTATAGAGTTGGAACCTTAGTCTAAGTATTTTGGTTGTTGACAGACCTTATCTTGGCTTAGGACTCCTTTTCCTTGGTGGAGTTTTAGCCTTATCTTGGGGGTGACCTACTGTTGATATTTATGAGAAGAAAATTATATGACCAAGAGGAGAGTATGAGGTATGCATAGAGTTGGTGACTTATTTATATAAGATAAGTTCTTTTAATGTGCTTTTTTTAATTATTGTGTGCTTAATTATCTATTTTTTGTCACGGTTTTTTCATATATAATGTTGAATGTGTATATTTGTTGTTATTATGCATAATGTTGTTCATATGCAGAGCATATCAGTGAATTAAAATGGTATCGAAGTTGGAATTTTTATGAGGCATCAAATTGTATCATCTTGTTGAACATTATGAATAGACCTCATGTTTTCATCTCTACCAGGGAAATATCTATACATGTGGTATCCCTCACAACCTTAACATTTCATAGGTTGTTTCCTTGGTATTTTCCCCAATTCTTATGTCAGTCTAGGCTCCTTGGAAACTAGTTGTCCCTAAGACTTATTTATGAAGAATGATGGCTTGGTTCCCTTCTTCCTCTACTCTATCTTTCCTTTCTTCTTTTCTTCCCAAGACTTTTGAAAAGATGTTCTTCCTCTATGTTGATCATAGAGACACGTGGATCTCCTTATTGTTTCATCCAATGTCTTAGGATAATCATACTGTATATTATCACTTAAAATCGATGGAATCCCACTCAAGTACCTCTAAATCTTGACCTACTCATCCTTGATGAAGTCAACATATTTCAACATCTCTAGGAATCTCCTTTCATACTCGTCCATTGTCATAATTCCAAACTTGAGTTCAAATAACTCCTTCATCTTCCTATCATAATAATGCTTGGTCAATTACTTCTTATGAAAATATCTTTTGAACTCCCTCCAAGTGATATTCTTCTCATCAATGTGTTTCACTTACACAAATGGGTCCCACCACATTGATTATTTTCCCTCTAGTTGATAAATCACAAGTATACCTTCTTCCTGTGAGGAGTAATTGTGCAACTTAAAGTATTTCCTCATCCCCAAAATCCAATTATTTGAATCCTCATCCTTATTTTTACCACCAACAAAGGTAGGAGGCTTTATCTTATTGATTTCTCCTTATAGCTCATCTACCCCAGGCATCCTCTTATGTTTTCTAATAGGAGATGGACTTGAATTATTGTATGCTCTTCCATCTTAATTCCTCAGTGAGTGATGATGATGCCTATCAACACTTATTGTTTCTCTTCTTTTGTCATGAGACCTATGATTCCTTAACTGGATTGACTTTGTCTCCTTATCCATTGTTTTCTCTATTATTTCCAAGCTTTACAAAAACTTCATGTTGAAGCCATCTTGTTGCTCCTTGGATTTCATAAGCCTCTCATTATCAGGTTTCTAACTTTGGACGTCTTTTTGTAGACTCTTTATGGTCTCTACCAATCTTATGTTATCCTCTTTTCCTTCTCTATGCCCATTGGATTATGTGCCCTCAGTACCCATGTTGACATACAACCCTCTAACCTCATATTCCATTCCTATGATCTCTGTATTGATCTTGTTATGATCTATTTGTTCTTAAGTCTCCAAAATGTGCAGGTAATAGTAATTTTTAGGCTCTAATAAATTTAACAAACTATTAGTTTATGTATCATTGTGCCCTTTAAATACACGAAAAATAGTATTTATGATCGCTTGTGAATGTGACTGTCCAACTCAAATTTCTAGTTTAATATATAGAATCCACTATCCAATACCTTTCCATTGACTAATTCATTTCTCAATTATGATTTGTGAGAAGAAAGTTATGGCCATTTGATTATTACCCATTTCCTCATTTTGCTTACTCTTTAACTAGGTGCATTTTTTTTAACTATGCTTATGCATCCTTCACCTGATCCAATGGAAATCTGTTAGGAGCTCAACCGAGTTCCTTCATGTCTATATTTTGGAAATTTGGACAATTTTCACCTTCATCTGAGCTTCAGGATGCTAGATACAGCCTGCTAAAGTTTCAAGCCATTTTATCTTCTTGCCCTGAATGCTACGGGTGCTTTCTATGTCTTCATGTGCATTTATAGGTGCTCATATTTATGTTTTGACTCCATGGATATATTCGATGGTCCAATATATTTTCATGGACTACTCCTATGCCCCAATCCAATTCTGGAGCAGGAATTTATGGCCCTCATAAGTTAAATGGGTCTCAAAATTGCCCTTCCCTTGTTTGGCCTATAACTCCCTCATACTAGCTTTGTTTGACAAAATGTTTACACTATTAGAAAGAACTATCCAAGCTCTTTTATTTTAGTTGTAGAGACAAACTGTATATATGTATTTTTTTTTCTTGTGGTTTTCAAGTAACTAAAAACGTTGTTTAGGCCTTCAAAAATGGTCTGCAAGTTAATGACCTAAAAAACACTGTAATTTTCTGAGAAAAATGTCATTTTTCTACTAACTTGGAAACTATTCTAGCATTCTAGGTCAACTTCACACCCTAATAAGATGCCATGTTAGTCTCTTGGATTTCCTGGACCTACCTCGTCAACCTTCTACACCATCATCTCTCTCTTCTTTTTTCTTTTATGTTGGCTTTAAATATTAATAACATATTAACATTCCACGACCCCACATGCCTAGCTAGCACACTTCTGACCCCGGATGGGAAAATAGTCCCACCTTGACTATCAAAATTCTAGGTGGCACCACATTATTGGTCACGAGGATGGGAAGGTCCCATCCTTCCCTTATCCTTGGTGTGCATGAACATTCATGTCTCCTAGATCCGATGGTGGAGATAAGGCGAGATCAACGATCGAAAGACCATGTTGCATCCCAAAATTGCTCGAAGTTTAATATCCCTTTGGATCAAGATAGTGGTTTTCTCTATGCTACATAGAATAATATAGATGGTGCCACATGGTATAAGGGTCATCAGTCAAAACCGCTTCTCCTTCATGCAACAATGGTTTATGGTATCAACTAAACCACCTACACACATAGCTCCCACGTCACCTACCACCATGCCACCCACTGCCACTTTACACTTTAAACCATGGCATTCCATGTCACATTTTACACATTACACCATGTCACCACTGCTTCATCGCCACATCATGTACATAATTATACTCAATTTTTCCCAAATTTTGAATTTTTCTAGAATTTCATAATTTCAAATTTTTCGCACAGGTCACCATGGAATTATGTAATTAAACTTTTTGTGGCCAATTTCATCCATGGGCATGCTAATTTTTCCTCTGTGCATGAAATTTGATCCTCCCACGTCAAATTATCCATGCATTGCACTATAGAAAACGGAATTTTTTCCAGTTTCTCCCAATTTCTGCATGGGCACTCTGCAATTCTGCAATTCAACCATTTACAGTCCTGAAAATTTCTAGAATGAGATTCAAATTGGGGATTTTTAATCCCTGGGATAACTTCCTCAATTAATCATGAAATTTATCTAATTTCACTATAGTAATTTCTACAAACATGTTGCAAACATCCCTTTGTAACATTATGTTGAACATTTTGCATGCATACTCTAAAAATTTTACTTATGTGCTCTATCTTTGGGATACTGCAAGTCCAGTGTTGAACCTATTGCTCGGATACCACATTGTAGTGCCCCCTCTACCATCCACTCAACAAAAATTTCTCTATTGCCACATTGTAACATTCTCAAACCTAAGTTGAGGAATTCCACATGAAAATTACGAACTTTGATACCAATAATTTAAATAAAATAAATCTATATATGCACAAAATTATACAAACTACAACAAATATATACATGCATAAAAATACAGAAACAACCCATAACATAAATACACAATCATATACACATTAATTAAATAAAATACATAGAAGGAACTTATCTTTTGTAAAAGTCACCAAATGCTTGCAGACCTCAGAATTTCCTCCCAGTCATAGACTTTGTTGCTCATAAGCTATTTACAGGAGGTCACTCCCAAGATAGGGTTGAAACTCCACCTATATAAAGGCATCCTAAGCCAAGATAAGTTCTATCAATAGCAGGAATGCTCAAACTAAGGTGATAACTCTAGGAGAAATCCTATAGTCTCGCATTCCCCACATGTGTATCCCACCCAAGGAAGTGTGCCCCTTCTCTGCTCAACGGTCCTTCAACTACCTCACTTCCCTTTCAGGGTTTCAAAAACATGCCAGAAATAAATTCTCAAAGCCCTATATATAAAGCTCGGTTCCTTGGGAAAACAATTCCTAGAAGTTAATTTCACCTAGAGAGAATTCTCACGAGCTTAACAACCTGCTTCTGCATGTTGGACACACTGACTAAACTGAGAGGGGGGGGTGAACAGTGTAGGGCTCTTTTTCCCAAAACTCCTTAGTTAAAAATCACCATTAACTCATTACTCATTGTTGTCATTTATAACCAGTTAAATGTCAACACATATCAGCAACATATATCAACATTATATCATCAACAAGTCATCACCACAAGGAACACAAAGAACACAAGATGTATGTACAAAATTCTTTTTATTACGGAATACAATCCTTGGGGTTTTTCAACAACAACTGAATAGAGTACAACTCTACAATATAACCAGATCTATAATGCAAGACTCATCTTACACCCTGAGCACCAACTGATATGAGGCAACAATACTCAACAGATATCAATCTATACCATAAACAAGTGCATCAACCATGCACCAACCTGTGCCAAACAATATGTAATCAACCTGTACCATAAACAAGTGAAACCAACCATGTACCAAGTATATATAAATCATGTTTCAACTACTCATCAACAATTACTCATCAAAATGTACCAACATCATCAACTATACACCTCATGTATGTGCCAACTCATCAACTGCTTGTCTCAGCCATGACTAGTTTTGGATTAGTCAACAACCCTAACTTGAAATAATCATAAATTTGTACCTGTAATGAATAAAGATTTGAAACTGATACACAATGTTATTCAATGTGTTTTATGCAATTCCTCCAGGTTTCACTACTTGGAACCTCTCAGAAAAGGCGTTATAGAAAAAATGGCACAACTTACTAAATTCTGGATTATTCTAGAGAGCGACCTTGTAGAGCGTGCCCCGCACGGAATATTTGTTGAATCGATATAAAACTGTTACATTACATAATAAATATTGTAATATAACCAACACAATTGATCTCACTAAATTTTTATCTGTTATGAAGAAGTTATGACGTTTTTACCCGAAACACATGTTTTAGACTACTTTCAGGACTAGCCACAAACCTTATTTTCCACGGAGTGTATCTCCAAAAATAAAATGACCCATAAGATGAATTTATTACCATAGATACTTGGATATGTTTCCTCAATGGAATATCAATCTCATGGTCTGAATCATTATAGAAAAAACATTATTTTGAAAATGGTGAGATGACCTGTAAATAACATACCTTATAAAGCATCATGAAAAGAATTTATCCTCCGTTGAATTCTGACCCTCTTTTCTTCACCTTCCCTCTGAAATTCAGCTTATATATCCTTTGTTTACCTCATTCACTTATATATCTTCAATATTCTCAAGTGTTCCACACCAAAAATTGCTCAAGAAGCTCTTACAAGAAGCTCTTCATCAATACTCCAAAAGATATTCTCACAAGAAGCTCTTCATTGATCCACAAAAAGGATGATCTATAAGAGACCATTGTTATCTTATTTATACTTTCATCCTCTAGGTCAATTAACCCATTTTTAGGTCACTTAACCCATTTCTAGGTCACTTAACCTATTTTCCTTATTTTAGGGTTAACCACTTTCCATAAATAGAAAGTTCTCCAATACTTTATCATTTAAATATTCCTTCTTGATTTTGTCACCTTACTT
>JASDQU011028824.1:6626-22425 GCA_032191745.1 Picea mariana | reverse complement strand
AAATCATACATGCAGTAATCAGAGACAAAACCCATAAATATAACATCATATATAAATACACAACATATAACCAAACTTGGAAATTATACGTATCTTTTAATTGAAGTACACCAACTACGTGTAGACCTTCCACGAACCTCCCAGCCTTTGACCATGCTGCTCATCACTCTCAGCGGTGGGTCACCCCCGAACTGGGACTAAACTCCACTGGGTAAGGGATTCCTAGGCTAGGCAAGGACAATAGGAAGTTGCACAGTACAATAGGAAGAATTTCCTCCAAGGAGCCACTTATGCCCACATCTGACAGACTCTCATTCCCCACATGCATGTCCCACCCCAGGAGTGTAGACCTTCACTATCACACATTCCATCGCCTACTACACCTCCCTTTCCAGGGCTTCAACAACAGGCTGGATTAGGAATTATCATAACTTTGTAGTTTCTACTGGACTTCCTTCAGGAGAGCTCACTTCCTCAACACACTCTCTCACCTAGAGAGAGTTTCTCACAAGTCTGACAATCTGCTTCTTCACTCTCTCTTCTCAACACACGGGCATGGTGATGGCAGCAACAGAAACTGGACGTGGGGAACGGTGCTGACAGGGCAATATGAAGGAAACTCTCAGGTATAGGTACAATGAGGGTATCAATTTAGGCTTGTCACAGGGGTTTGGAGTGTTTTAGGAATTCCGCAATGGTGTTCCACAGTTACTATGTTCTTGTTGGGTACGCTAGTCAATCCGATAATGGATGGTGAGCCTGGTCTGAATGGTGATAATCCTTAGAATGGTGAGAGTGTCTGAATTGTGACAATGGTCAGAAATCCCCTGAGTCATGAGGACGCCCCCCCATAAATCTGCATGGGTTTTGGATGCCACTTGGCTCCCTACAGGAGCACATTCCCCCCACTTGGAACTCGTTCATCTCCCTAAAGGAACTTAGGATAAATTAATATCCTCTTTACAACTTTTTAGAATAATAATATATTATTATATTAGCTCCTAAGCTTAGCCCTTCTTTCCAAACTCACAACCCCATCCCTTTCCCTACCCAGTGGATTTTAGTCCCTTGTAACTCTTTCTTCGTGGTCGGTCTACATGCAGTGATGTGTTTTTATTAATAATATGCATAATTACATATACAAAATCAGGCCCACTAGCCTTAGCATCTAAGTCTACCAGCTTATAATTACTTGGCTCACTAGCCTACAAAACATCATTACATTCATAATTACAATTAGGTCTCATCCTTAGGGTATTATAGTCGGTGGACATGGATCCTTCTGTCAAGGAACCATGCGTGGAGGATACTGGAGTTGGAGGTGAACTTGGAGGTGACAACCAACCAAAAACCTTGTGTGAGGATGATGTCCTGCATGAGTCCCATCGTATCATGGTATCACCTAGTGCATTGGGTGATTTTAATGAGGGGATCATTCTTACAAATGACATCTTAGACCATTTGGATGTGGTTGGACAAAGGCTTCTAAAGTGGCATGATCTAGAGGATCACTTGTTGGTGAATGAGGATCAAATCACACATGTATTGACCAAGACCGATGGAGCTCATTGATTCATTGAGGATCGTATTTGGAGAGATCAGATGGAGGAGAGACATAGTGGATTAGCAACTAGAGTCACTAGTGCTCAGTTGTGCCTCATCAACAATGCACTAGAGCAGCTGAAGTTAAACTACTTGCAGTTTTTTATGGACAGGGACCTTGTTCTCAAGTTTGATGAGGATAAGGAAAGAGAGGTTGAGGAGCTACATTATTAGCTAAGCATGTCATTCTCTTCACCACTTACAATAGGGACTCCATCGTATTTGGTAGTAGGTGCCACCTTTTTATCTTTGGATGGCCCAACTTGCCTAGTTTTGTTAGTACCTAAATGAGTCTTGGTTATGATGGAATCATGGTGTTTGTCATCTATATTATGTCCTTCTCCCCTAATTTTATTTTCTCTCTCAACCATAATCATGTACTTTACTTATTCAAGATATAGATCTTGTGTTTTCCCAATTTCTCTTTGATAGGCAGAGCCAACACTAGACTAGAGGATTTTCCTCCTTTTGTGTGCTTGTTTTCTTGTCAATTTTCCTTTTTGTTCCACTTCTACAAGTACTTTTTGAGCATTCCTTTCAAAAAATTATTTTTCTTAGGGTATTTGAAGTTAACGTCAGCAATACCTTGCAATATTTCTACCCGGTTGAGCTCTCTAACTTTTCCCGCTCATTTAAGATGTGTGTTTCCTTGTTCTATTTTCTTAATTTCCATCATTTTTTTGTTAGGCAATGTTAGTGTTGTACTTTCATCAACCACAAATGGGATGGTGTATAGATCAACTTCCTTTTCTTCCTCTAGTTCTGCATCCTAAAGTAGTAATATGATATCGTCACCTTCAACTATTGAAGTCAGGGGAGTTGGGAATGAAGTTTTTGAATGGAATTCTAGCTCCTCAAAAATGTCTTTAGTAGTGGGCTTGTAGTCGAGGTCTTCTGGGACTTCAATTGTATCATCTACATACAACAATATTGTGGTGTTCAAATTGAGATAAATATTTTTTGATTGGGGCGGTACCCATATCACCTTCTATGCTACCCTCCAATGTTGAGAGGAATTTTTGAGTGCTTTAACCCATTCCATGAACATATCCTTAACTGAAAATATTAGTTGATCCTTCCCAACTATGGCTAAAGCATTGAAAATTTAACATTATGGGTGCAGTCATTTTTGTAAATTCCATTTCACAAACAAGGCATAATTGGTTCATGGCTATCCACATGATAAATGAAGGAAAATGAATGGATTTCATTTCATTTTAAATATATTGGAAATTTACTCTGACCAAGTCAGCCAGCTACATGAACTAGTTGTATAGTTTTTTATATTGCATTATCTATCTTATTTCTTCCAACATGTTCAATTTCACATCTGACGATTGACTAGTTGGTGTTGGACAGAGAGAGATTATAATACATACCCACTTGGTATGTTGTTCTTTCACTTGCTTAATTAGCATCCCTTTTGAATTCTTTGCATTGGTTGAGTCTGTAAACTTATATAGCCATTTGGCCATATTTGTTTGTTTTTTGTATGACTTCACCATTAAGTGGGAGCCCCGTTATTCTATGAATAAGTTCTCTTGTGACCTAAAGCAATTGATATAGCCAAATAGACCCATAATGGTATCGACTGATGATGAATTTAGCATCTTCTTCCTTCCATCCCTCAAAGTCGGCTACCTACAGGGTGCCCATATAGTTTCTGATTTGTTATTTTTCTAAAAAAAAGGGTTTATTTCTTCCATTTGTCTCCAACTTTTCCCCAACTAACAAAATTGGCCCATTGTTTATCCAAAAACATTTTATCCATATTGGCTAGCTATATGTTATTCATTTAATTCTTGAGTTTAGTTGCCTCCATTTTTTCAAATTTCCTTTTGGTTCTCGATTCCATCAAGACCTCACTTGTTGGTAATTTCCCTCACATTTTAGGTGGTAGGGTTTCACTGGTTATGTAGTCAACTTGCTCAAGTTGTAATGTTTAACTAGTAGAATTTTTGGGGTTTTTTGGTCATACCAGTCACTTGTTTTGGTTTGATCAATGATTCATATTTATAGATAATTTTGGGCTTGGTGTGCCCAATTTGCATGTGAAAATATCATCTATGTGTCCTTTGTTATTAAATACCTTCAATAAATTTATTTCATCCAAGTGTCCTTTTCAACCAAATGTGAGATCTTGGTCTGTTGTTCTCCTTTCATTGATTTGTTTTCTTTGGTCGGTAAATTTTCCCTTGTCGATTTTACGAGTACAGGCAATGTGTGTCAACTAATTGAGTGGATCAACTTAGTTGATTTCTTTTTTCTTCTTGATTTGGACCACCATGTAAAATAGTTTCTTTTTATCAACTGTCTTTCAAATTTCAATTACATCTATTTGGTCAATCCCTACTATTCGTTCGATTCTTTTATATTGGTAAAATTTTGGACTTTGTCATTTCTTTTTGATTTGGTAGCATAATTGTGTACCTCGCTCACCTAAAAATCGCTCGCCTAATTTTTTGAAGTATCAATCGATTAAGTGTTTTCACACTTGTTTTTCCAAAATTTGTTGAAGGTATCATCCATGTAATTATAAATGTTTCTTTGGCGTCTCTAGTTATTCAGTCGACTGATCTCGCCTGCTCTACTCAGCTCGACTAGATTTCCACTAGGCCAATTGTTTGTCCATCTCCTTTGACCTACAGAGGTGATTGTTAGCACTTGTTGGTGTCCAAGGTCAGATATGATTTCCTTAATTATATTGCTTCATTTATATAGTTTTATATTGAACTCTTCATAACTTACTCATTTATTTTCTCCTTTGTCTATAGTTTTTTATTTATTTGATTTTCTCACTTATTTTTACTTTCATATTTATTTTTCATTATTTTTATTTTCTTTTATCTTTTTTCTTTGATTTCTTATTTTCTTTTCTTTCTTTTATTTTTTCAAAATGTATATATTCTAAGGCTAGGTCGCCACAAAGTGATTTTCGACCTAGTCAATGAATATTGGCACCTCCAACGAGGTTTTCATCAATAGTCATATCATTGTTATTATGGATGATACTTTTTTATTTTAGAATCATTGACAACTTTATCAAATAAGCTCCCTTGCAAGGTTCTTAGTTTCTCTACACTAGTTGGACAAATATACAAAGGGTCCCAACCATGCAATTTCAAACTTTCTAGGTTACCCTTTGATCTGATTGTCATAAAGTAGAACCAAGTCCCCTTGTTCAATAATTTTTTTTTTGATGTGCCTATCATGCCACATATTTTATTGTTGCTTATGGACCTCTTGATGATGAAATGCAGTCATTTGTTCTCCTTCTAACTTGCATAATTGGTGGAAGTGTTTTTCTGTTCCTAGTGTAAAATCATATATGAGGACAAACAACACCTTTTTTTCATTTGTCTAGAAGTGTAGAGGAACTACAAATTCTTTCCCATATACCAATTTGAAGGGTGTATGCTTGATCGATCTTTTATAGGAAGTATTATAGGCCCATAATATTATAGAAACCTTCTCATACTAGTCGTCTCGGTTGACTCCAAATATTTCGTTCAAACCTTTGTGCAGGATTTTATTGAACAATTTGACTACCCCTTTTGCTTGTGGGTGATACGCGAATGTTTTTCTATGACCAGTCATAAATTTCTGCAACATTATTTTGATTAACAAAATTTGTACCTTGCTCATTGACTATAGTTAGAGGACATCCAAAAATTATAATAATATTGTCATAAGAAAATTTGGCTATAATTTCCTTTGTACATGACATGACCAGCTCTGCCTCAA
Organism: Picea mariana; assembly: GCA_032191745.1. Lineage (NCBI taxonomy): Eukaryota > Viridiplantae > Streptophyta > Pinopsida > Pinales > Pinaceae > Picea > Picea mariana. The sequence goes on along the minus strand of JASDQU011028824.1, from coordinate 17,079 downwards.
CCCACTTTGTCAAGTATTCGATCATTGTGATTATATACTTTTCTCTCGCCCGTATGGAACTTTGAGGTAATGGGCCGACAAAGTTGATTGCCAAAATATCAAATAGTAAACAAGGATTTACTAAATGCAAGGGAATCTCATCTCTTATTAATGGTTGACCCATTCATTGGAAAATGTCACATCATTTTACTTTTGACTGATAATACTTATGTAGATTCGGCCACCAAAGGCTAGCTCGAAGAGTATTTATTGCAGATGTTTTTTCTTGGTAATGGCCACCTACGCGACCAGCATGTGCACCTGTGGGACCAACATGTGCTTCCTCGATTATTGATTCATGCTCGTGTTCTAGATCACATCTTCTTAATATTTCATCGAGTCCCAACTTATATAGAAACCCATTCATTAGTGTGAATGGGGAAGCCCTCATTGCCAAGACAATTTTATTTTTCTCTGGAAGTTATTCAAGAGCCTTCCCTTCTTCTGAAAATTTAATTATATCTGCAAATTACATAAGGGTAGCTATGAATTGAAACATGTGAGCATCTAGTAACTCATAGTCAATCCCTGTCGAGTATTCATCTATTTCAAGTTGAGACTAGTGGTTGGGTCTTACATCATTTTTTCCAAGTCATAAAATTAGGTCAAATTCAAATTCTTGGAATAATAATAGCCATAGACATACTATTCCTTGGTGCACAAGCTTATTTACTAAGTATTTTAAATCTTCGTGGTTAGCAAAGAATGTAAACAAATTTTCCAATAGGTAATGATGGAACTTTTAAAGAGAATATATAATTACTAATCCATCTATCTCTATGGTAGAATAGTTTTGTTCTATGCTAATGAGCTTCCAATTGTCATATGCGATCATATGGTTAACAATGTCATCATCTAGTTGAGCCAATATTGCACCCACAACCACATTTGATGCATTGGCATGAACGTGAAATTTTTTTAACCCGTCAGGAAATCCTAGTATGGGTTCTTATACTAATTTTCCTTTTATCATTTCAAAAGACTCATTGCACTCCAAACTATATAAAAACTCAACATATTTTCTAAGAATCTCGTCAATTGGAAAACTGATGTCAGAATAATGCCTTGTAATTTTTCTATAGCATCTAATATGCCTCATGAATATTTTAATCTATTTTTATTTACTCAGCATTTCAAGTAGAGAATGACTTTGATGTTAGCCATATATACTTTAATTACATCCTTTCATAGAACATGGCCCAACAACATTCCTATGGGTGTGGGAAATATCAACTTCTTTGTATTTAAGGATAGGTGGATCTATCGACACCTTTTAAGCATCATTATGAGCCGTTGGATATCATATTTAAGAAATCTATAAATAGTCCAATCGTCAAAGTATACTACCATGGTCTTGTAAATTTACTCTTGGAATTCATTCACCATAATTATTGAAAACATCGTTGCAGTATTTTTCAATCCAAAGTGCATAACTCTTTATGCAAAGGAAACAAACTTGAAGAAAAAGGTTATTTTTTCTTGATCGTCCTCAGCTATGGGAACTTGGTTATATCCCATAATGATCCAAATTTATGAGAGGAACAAAATGAAAATATAGATATATAATATTAACGCGGAGACACGGTGAATAATAACATAGATACAGAAAAACTTGTCTTCTATTAAATAAGAAATATGTTGAAACTGTAAAATGTAGATTGAAACAAGCTTGTTAGAATGGTGGCATCTTATCTCTGAGAAGAGATGTGACGGCTATGCTCATTAGAAAGAACATGAGTAAAATTAGGATACAAAGGATTTTTTACATCAAACATGAATTCCAAAACCCTATGCATACAAAAAATTAACCCTAGGAGATGAGGCACCAAAATTCATGTGGGCCCCATTGGGGTAAGTTGGTACATCAACTTCCCAGGGTCATAACTTTTGAATACCATCTCTATTTTAGGCACACAAAAGCTCATTGGAAAGGTATATTCGAGGAATACACATTATGCCATCACACTCTATTTACAACTATTGTGTGGTTGTGGTGGGCTTAAAAAATGTTGTTCAGGGCATCAAAATGCCCCAGAAGTTTAGGACCCAAAAATCTAGAAACAAACGGCCAAGATGAAATTTATATGTGAGAAAGTTGGAATAGGTGGGTGGCCATCGATATCCACCTAGATCAATCCTCCCCCCTTAGGAATAAATGGTCTCCTTTTCATTGATTTCCCACATCAGAAGAGGAAATTTCTTGTGAATTTGGCCCTAGGTGAGCCACTTGCTTTGTTGTAGGATCTTCCCTGCTTTGATAGCTTGAGAAAGATGAAAATTCTATTAGCGAGTGTCCTTGACCTGTGTGTCCATGATTTTATCAGTGGATGCATGTTCCATGCAGTCAGGGTTGAGCTTTGTCGGTGTGAATTGTTCTACTGCCTCTAAGATGTCCAATAATGGTGGAAAGTATGGTTGAAGGAGGTCCACATTAAACATTGGTTGCAAGCCAAGGAAGGGGGGAATGTTGATCTCAAAATCATTGTCATCCACATACTTGGTGATGGTATCAGTTCCATAGCAAAGTGGACGAAGCTTTTGATGGGGTCCTGTAAGTCGTTCTTTCTGCAAGTGAAACTAAACTTTATCTCTGATTTGAAACTTGTGTGGAACCTGGTGTTGATCATGGCACTACTTGTACTTGGCATTGGACTTCTAAAAAATATCATGAACCGGGTAGCTTTGTCATCTTTGGTTTGCACATGGGACAATTCTTCCTGTGTGGACACAAGGGGTAGTGCAACATCCATGGGACCTAATGGTTGAAATCTCAACCCCACCTTAAAGGGGTTGTGGTCAGTTGAGCTATGTATGGCTATGTTGTAACTGTGTTGAACATAGGTAAAACTCACATACCATGTGTGTGGATGCTTAGAATTGTACATGAATAAAATATGCATGATCGTCCTGATGACGACCTCAGTTTAGCCATCTGTTTGGGGATGGAAGATCATGGATTTGGTGAGCTTGGTTTTTAGTCGTGACCAGAGGCTCGATCAAAATGTTTCGAGGAACTGGTTGTCCTAATCAGAGACAATGGTTTTTGGTATCCCAAAATGCACCCACACTTGTTCGAAGAAGATCTTGGAAGTGGCCTCTGATGTTATGCTCTTCTTCCAAGTGACCAGAATTTCCATCTTGGAAAATCGATCAAAAACCATGAAAACATAGTCATTTCCTTACTTGGTTGAAAGAAGGCTCGACATGTAGTCCATTGAGATGGATTCCCAGGGCCTGTCAGGAGTAGGCAGAGGGGTGTACATTCCTTGTTTCTTAATGGTCGGTTTGGAAATGGAATAGGTTGTGCAAGACCTGATATACTTGTTGATATCATGTCTAAGTTTCGGCCAATAGAAATTTTGTTGCAGCATTGCCACTGTCTTCTCTATGCCGAAGTGTCCTACCACCCGACTGTAGTGAGATTCCCAAATCATCTTCGCTCACTCGCTTGATGGAACGCAGAAAAGGACCAAATGGCACAACAACCCATCCTGTAGATGAAAATCAGTGACATTTGTGTTTATGCCCAACATCTGGTAGGTAGTGGCAAAGTCAGGATATCACTCATAGAGTTGGGGCCTTCCAGAGGTCCCATGTCCACAAGAGTGTAGCACCGTGGTCAGTGCGGCAACTAGAGGTCGACTAAGGAATTCAACGATGTGGTTGTTGCTCCATGTCTTATACTTGATGAACTACTACAAGTATGTGGACCACTTCTAATGGTGGTAATTCTGCAATTTTCCTTATGTCTACATGAACTGTAGAGGCTTATGATCAGTGTGGATGACTTTCTCCTTCCCAAGAATACAATTCCTCCACTGGAAGCAGGTTTTTACAATGGAGTACATTTCTTTGTCATAAGTGGGGTACTTACAAATAGTATCTCATAGTGTCTCACTATGATAGGCCATGGGATGTCCATGCTAAGTGTGACATATGCCCACATCATAATCTGAAGCATCTGTCTCAATATAAAATATTCGTTGCAGGTACAGTAATGACAGCATCGAGGCTGAGAACAAGTGTTGCTTCAAATCATTGAACACTTTCTGTTGCAACTGGAACCACACAAATTTTACCTTACCACCATCCATGGTCACTTGGATAAGGGGCCATGCAGTGTGGGAGAATCCCAACATGAACCTGCGATAAAAATATGAAAGACCTAAGAAGATCCAGAGCTCAATGAGTGTGGTCGGGGTTTTCCAATAATGGACCTAGATTTTGGCTAGATCGACATGCACCCCATGCTCATCAACAATGTATCCTAGGTACTAGACCATATTCATGTTGATGGATCATTTTTCCAAATTTCCATATAGCTTGTGTTGTCGCAAAGTGTGCAAAACCTATTGAATGTGTTGCAAGTGTTCCACACAATTATTATTGAAGATCAGGATGTCATCCAAATACACTACCACAAAACAATTTGTGAAATGCCGCAAGATATCATCCATCATCCTCATGAAAGTTGTTGGGGAATTTTTCAAGCCAAAGGGTATGACCAACCATTCAAAAATACCTTATTTGGACTTGAAGGCAGTCTTCCATTCATCGATCTTCTCTATTGGGACCTGGTGGTAGTCAGACTTCAGATCAATCTTACTGAATTATTTGGCCCCCTTGAGGTGGTCAAGAAGATGTTCAATTTGGGGAATTGGGTACTGGTTCCTAACTATAATTTTATTCAGGGCCTAATAATCAATGCAGAGTTGTCAGGACCTGTCTTTCTTCTGCACAAACATGATTGGGATTCCACAAGGTGATGATATTGGGAGGATGTGCCCCTTTTTGAGCAGCTCTTGGATCTGGTGCTTGATTTCCTCATTTTCTAACAGAGAGCAGCAATATACTGGCACATTAGGTAGCGATGTGTTAAGGGTCACATCGATTGAGTGCTTGACCTCACAGTGCATAGGTACCCTAGTGGGTGAGTAGAATATTTCTTTGTATTCTTCCACAACCTTATCCACTTGCTTATGTTGTGTGGAGAGACCTGTCATAGAAGCCATGGATGTGGCTACAACCTTCCGCTCACTCTGAGCATGAGTTACAAAGATGAATAATTTTCCGGTCTTGGATATGACCTTCCTACATTCCTTGGTAGAGATCAAGGAAATGGTGGTAGATGGGACTACCTCTTGTATCCTATATAATTTCCTTTCCAAAGCAATAATAACACTATGAGGCCTACACTCATGTACAGCATGATTTTTCCATAAATAAGGTTGGCCCAAAAGAACATCACAAACTTCAAGGGGGGTGACATCACACAATACCTCATCTTTGAAAGGCTTAATTATGTAGGCCAGGCGACATTGTTGGCTGACGTAGAGATCGTTCCCTCAGAGGATCCATTCGATGGTGTACAGATACAGGTGTGGTGATGTCAATAAATCCAACCACTTAATGACCTATATTGAAATGAGGTTCTTATGGCTACCGCTATTAATGATGAAGTGTAGTGGAGTATCCTTCACCCACATCTTTGAATAAAAGAGGCGCTCGCCTTCCTCTGGTTCATCAAGTTCATCAAGCTGGACCTTGGTAGTGGTAGCAACAGTGGCACTGGGTTTTGCATCAATGATTCGTCTCCCTTTTTCTGGTTCTAACTCCGAGTTGGAGCCTACATCTTATTCATAGGCTTTCACCTCAGCCACTAATGACTGCTTTGAGCAGCATTCGATAGTATTATGCCAGGGGATCTTATGGAACTCCTACCATTTCACATTGTCTTTATTTTCCTTCCCATGTTCGACAACACAGGTATTCCAACAGAGGATGAACACCTTCAGTAACCACTCACATAACCAGATAAAATATCAACACACTGATGTTTTCACGTGGTAAAACCCCTACGGGGAAACATCCACGGCCCCAGCCAACGCAACCACTTGGAGCAGTTTATTAATGCAAAGAAAAAGATTATAGAGAGATTTTACAAGAGAGTTTCTCACAATCGATCATCGGCAAATGACCCTCCATGCTCTTTAAATAGAGATCATGGACCAATCGGGTGCTAAGCCATGGATCAATGGTCATTAAGATCAAGGAGAGTATGAGCCATCAGATCACTCTATGTCGAGAACATATCGTGACCGTCGGATTTCCTAACTACAAATGCATACTAATGCATACTAAAGAAACACACTTTTACCTAATGACATATTAGACCAAGTAGATCTTAACTAACTCCTAAGTGTCCAAATATCCTAACATCCCATTGTCCTTATTTGTTTGTGGTTTGGACTGGTTTCCCTTAGGATACACATCCTTTCTCTTCCCTTTGTTTTGTGGGTTGGAGCCACCTTTTCCATGCTTCTTCCATCAGAGGCTTGAAGACCCAAACTAGCTCATCTTATGTTTAATCTTCTGCTTGATTTTGGAAACATATTAATAGGTCATGCCCAAGGATGAAATGTCTAGAAACTCCATTTTCTCTGGATGTATCTATGTAGACCGTCGCGGTACTTGAGCACCATATGTCACTTGGAGTCTTTGATACCCATCTTGGTGTACAAGGTATGGAATACAATGGTGAACTCTGGCATTGTTTGGTCCCTTTCATGTTGCGGTGTGGTCCATCTTGTACATAAGTTGTCATAACTTCCAACAGGGAAGTATTTTTCCTTAGTATCATCCCTAAAGGAACCCCAAGTGGGTGAAACTACAAATAATGTACATCCCTCTATTTCCTTTTTCTCACAGAAGGTATCCCACCAATATTTAACATGGGCGACGACCTTGAGGAGCACAAATGTAATATTTTCTCTATCAGAAAATTTGTGGACAAAACAATACCCTTCTAGAAGGTTTAACCATTTATCTAAAGAATTTGCATCTATTTGACCTTCAAAAATCGGAATATCAAAATTTATATGTACCTTGAAGGGGGTGGCACCTCCACTTGAGGTATATGGGTCTCTTATCAGCAGTCGTCGAAGGATTTGTGCAAACTTTTCCATCATCTCATTCTTATGTCACTCGAAGGATTCCTCGAGCAACATTTTGAAAGGATCTCTTGTCCCATCATCTTTATTTTCTCCCTCCATGGAAGGAAGCTCGGGAGGGCAAGAGTAGTTGTCCTCAAGAGAAACAAGATAAAGACCCAACTCTCTATACCCTAAACTCATTGAGGACATGCACTAACAATGAGAAGGAACAGACCACTCTGATACCACTAATATGGATTTATGAGAGGAAAGAAATGAAAACACATATATATAATCTTAACACAGAGACACAATGAATAATAATAGATATACAATAAAACTTGACTTCTATTAAATAATAAATATGTTGAAACTGTAAATGCATATTGAAACAAGATTGCTAGAATGGTGGCATCTTATCTCTAGGAAGAGATGTGACAGCTATGCTCATTCGTAAGAAGATGAGTACAATGAGGCTCTAAAGGCCTTGGGGTAAGTTGGTACATCAACTTCCTGGGGTCGTAACTTTTGTATACGATCTCCATTTTAGGCACACAATAGCCCATTGGAAAGGTCTATATGAAGAATACACATTTTTTCATTACACTTTGACTATGTTTACAATGTGACTGTGGAGGGCCCATAAAATGTTGTTTACGGCCTCAAAACGACCCCAGAATTTTAAGACCTGAAAAGCTAGAAAAAAACTACCAAGGTGAAAACTAAAACTGTCAAGATGAAATATGTATGTGAGCCAGTTGGAATAGGTGGTCAGCCATAGATATCCACCTGTATCGATCCTCCCCCCTTAGGAAGAAATGGTTTCCATTGCATTGATTTCCCCCATCATATGAGGAAAGTTCTGTTGAATTTGGCCTCGGGTGATCCACTTGCCTTAGTGTAGGAGTTGCCCTGCTTTGACAACCTCAGAAGGATGAAACTTTTGTTGGTAAGTGCCTTTGACCTTTGTGTCCATGATTTGATCAGTGGATGCTTGTTCCATGCATTCAAGGTTGAGCTCATGTGTCAAGTTTTTTTCTACCTCTGAGGTGGCAAATAATGGTGGAAAGTATGGTTTAAGGAGGTCCACATTAAACATTGGGGGCATGCCAAGGAAGGGGGGAATGTTGAGCTCAAAATAATTGTCACCCACGGCCTTGGTGATGGTATAAGGTCCACAAAAGAGTGGATGAATATTCCAATGGGGTCTTGTAAGGCATTCTTTCTACAATTGGAATGAAACTTTATCTCCCACCTGAAACTTATGTGGCACCCGATGTTTATCATGGTATTGCTTGTACTTGGCATTGGACTTATTCAAATTATCTTGAACCTATTAGAAGATGTGTTGGATTAGTTCAATGAACTAGGTGGCTTTATCGTCTTCGATTTTCCCATGTGATGATTATGCATGTGTGGACGCAAGGGGTATTACAACATCCATGGGACCCAATGGTTGAAATCCCAACCCCACCTGAAAGGGGTTGTGGCCAGTTGATCTGTGTATGGCTTTGTTGTAATTATGTTGAACATAGGAAAGATTCTCATCCCATGTGAGTGGATGCTTGGAATTGTACATGTGAAAAATATGCATGATCATCTTGTTGAAGACCTCGGTTTGGCCATCTGTTTGGGGGTGGAAGGTCATGGATTTGGTGAGATTTTTGTCCAGCCATGACCAGAGGCTCGACTAGAATTTGTTGGGGAACCAAATGTATCAATCATAGAATATGGTTTGTGGTATCCCAAAATGTACCTTCTCTCGTTCAAATAATAGGTTGGCAGTGGTCTCTGTTGTAATTCTCTTCTTGCAGAAGACCAAAATCTCCATCTTGGAAAATCAATCAACAACCAAAAAAACACAGTCATTTCTCTGCTTGGCTGAAGGAAGGCCCAACATGTAGTCCATCGATATGGATTTCCAGGGCCTAGAAGAAGTAGGAAGAGGGGTTTACATGCCTTGTTTCTTAATGGCTAGTTTGGAAATGGCATAGATCGTGCAGGACCTGATATACTTGATGACATCTTGTCAGAGTTTCGGCCAATATAAATGTTGTTGCAGCACTGTCATTGTCTTCTCTACACCGAATTTTCTTGCCACTCGACTGTAGTGAGATTCCCAAATCATCTTCGCTCGCTCACTTGATAGAACACAGAGATGGACCAAATGGAACAACAACCCATCCTACAGATAAAAATCAGTGACAATTGTGTTTGTGCCCAGCATCTGGTAAGTAGTGGTGAAGTCAAGATCTAGCTCATAGAGTTGGGGCCATCCAAAGGTTTCATGTCCGTAGGAGTGTAGCACTATGGTTAGTGCAACAACTAGAGGTCGGATGAGGCAGTCAGCTATGTGGTTGGTGCTCCATGTATTATACTTGATGTTGAGATGGAACTATTGCAAGTATGTGGACCACTTCTAATGGCGGTCACTCTGCAATTTTCCTTGTGTTTGCATGAACTGAAAAGGCTTATGATCAATATGGATGACTATCTCCTTTCGTACAATGTGATTCCTCCACTAGCAGTAGGCTTGTACAATGGATTACATTTCTTTGTCATAAGTGGGGTACTTACAGATAGTATATGATAGTGTCTCAGTATGATAGGCCATGGGATGTCCATGCTAAGTGAAAATTGCACCCACATCATAGTCAGAAGCATCTGTGTCAATCTCAAATAGTTGATGCAGGTTAGGTAATGAGAGCACCAAGGTTGAGCACAAGAATTGATTCAAATCATTGAATTATTTCTGTTGCAACTGTCCTCGCACGAATTTTTCCTTTCCACTGCCCCTGGTCACTTGACTAAGGGACCATGCAATGTGGGAGAATCCCAACACGAACCTGCAATAGAAATTGGAAAGTTCTAAGAAGCTCTGGATCTTAGTGAGTGTAGTCAAGGCTAGCTAGTCACATATGACCTAGATTTTGGTTGGATCTCCATGCACAACATGCTCATCAACAATGTATCCTAGGTATTGGACCATGTTCATGTCAAAGGATAATTTTTCCAAATTTTCATATAGATTGTGTTGTCGTAGAGTGTAGAAAACTTGTTGAATGTGCTACAAGTTTTCCACCCAATTCTTGTTGAAAATGAGGATGTCATCCAAATACACTACCACAAAAAAATTGGTGAAAGGCTGAAATATATCATCCATCATCCTCATGAAATTTTTTGGGGCATTTTTCAAGCCAAAGGGTTTGACCAACCATTCAAAAAGACCTAGTGGTAGTCGAACTTCAGATCAATATTACTGAAGTGTTTGGCCCCCTTGAGTTGGTCAAGGATATTTTCAATTTGCGGAATTGGGTATCGGTTCCTCACTATGATCTTATTTAGGGTTTAGTAATCGATGCAGAGTCGCGAGGACCAGTCTTTCTTCTGCAAAAGCATGATTGGGCTTCAACAAGGCGATGAGCTTGGGTGGTCGTGCCCCTTTTCGAGCATCTCTTGGATCTGGTGCTTGATTTCCTCAT
>JASDQU011028821.1:10533-24136 GCA_032191745.1 Picea mariana | reverse complement strand
CATCCCAAATGATATGCCTTTTAGTTCTACAAGAGTTCATTACTAAGCTCTTTAATTTTTTCATCTCTCTCAACTATCGTCATCTTCAATGATTCCACCATTGGTGATGGTGCATGGAGATTAACTAGAACACTACTTAATGCTCTAGCTTCCCGATACATCTCCTTTCTTTCTCTGGACTTTTCCAAGTCATTTGAAGGCATTTTTTTTACTGGACTGCCCTGGATTATATCTTTACCCTTACCCATACCTTGAATTTTACCTTTATCTTGATCTTTGCCACCTTCTTTACTCTGATGTTCTATTTCCTTTTCAAGTTCTATAATCTTCTCTTGTGTTGCATTTCCCTTACTTTTACCTTTTCCCTTACCCATACCCCAAATTTTACCTTTATCCTTATTGTTTCCACCTTCATTAGTAAGCATTTTTATTTCCTTTTTATGTTCTCTAATCTTCCCATTTGCGCTGACAATTTCCATCTTGCTTTGATTCAACTTATTACCTTGGTTACTTTTTTCTTTAATCAAACTAGTCACTTTGTTCTTATATTCTTAAATATTTGTATTATGCTTCTCACGTAGCTATATCACTTTTTTTTCAAATTTGGTCTTAAAAATTACAATCATTTCCCTTTCTCCTTCAAATTATTTTTTAATTCATCCACCTATGGATTACTTGCAGTTTGCAATGGGGGTATATTGAAAACTTTTGGTCTACTTTTCAATTCTTCTTGAAGATTTGAAATGGTTCTATTAAGCCCTAAATAGTGGCACATTATCCCTTAATTGGGGCATATTACATTAGTAATGTTATTTTATTTATGTCTTCTTGGGTCCATTAGTTGTAATTGTACCTCCTGGTATCCTATATATACCAAGGAGACCTTTTCATTTGGAATCATCTTGTATTTAGAAATTTATGTGGTGTATAAGAAGGTTTCCCCCTCAAAGAGGATTATTATCAGAAATTATCTCTTTTTTAAGGTGTTGAGTACTTATTTTGAGGTTTTTTTATGCTATTTTGATATTTGGTTCTTAACATTTGGTATCAGAGCTCAATGTCTTGGGGTTTCACTACTGCATCTTAGACACCTTGGAATTTCCAATATAAGTTTTTTCTACAACATTTCAGAAAGAACACCTTGGAGTATATTTAGTAGACGAATCAAGCTACATGGGGTTCAAATTTCATCTCCTGGAGCCTTATACTTTTGGAGATATATCATGTGTACGATAGGGTTATGGAATCATCCTGAATTCAGTCATCGCAGAATTTTCTCTATAATTTTTTTCTATAATGTTTCAGATCATGAAACCCAGAGGATATTCACATAAATTTTCAAGGTAGTTGTGATAAAAATTTCAGCTTCTGGGTCATCCGAATGATACACCTGTGTATGATAGGGTATTTGACTAGTCATATTAACTAGTCTCAAATAGCTCTTCCAGGTAAAACAGTGATATCTTCTTCAATGAGTATCCAAATTAAGTGAGACTAGATGCATTAGATAGTGGACAGTCTATAGTATTTATGGTATAAGTTTCAAAATAAAATATCAGATATTGTGCTCTTGGAACGCTTTACAAGTACGCTCTCCTGGAAGGGAAACAAATCAGCAATGTGTGCAGAAGTTACCATAACTTCCACTTGGAACATCCAATTTTGATCAGACCTATGGAATTTTAGAGAAGACGTATCGTAGAACTACAAAAAGAATTTTTAAGACCCGAAAGGGCCGAAATTTTTAAGATACAGTAGAATAAAGATCGTATAGAATAACCAACTCAAAATCAAGGTTTAAAAGTGATACTTGGACAACATGCCACCAAAAAAGGGAACTTCTACACAAAATAAGCCTCAAGAAAGTCCTACTTGGACTCTTGATGAAGATGAAGAAATGCGCAGGGACATAAATGATTTACAAAAGAAGACAGTAACAAAACATGAACTACAAAGGATGATGGATTCAACTGAAGCTAAGTTGGAGAAAATAATGGATACTAAGATGGATGGTTTAAAAAGGGAGATCATGGAACGATTGAAAAAATTTCTAATAGAGAGGCCACCTAAAAGTGAAGATGTATCCCATGAAATTCATGATGAGGACACCAGGAAGATGAATCAAGACTTTAGAAACTTTGGGTTGAAGACCAACCACTTTCCTAAGATCGATATGAGTAAGTTTGATGGCAAGGATCCAATCACATGGATAGTTCAGATGGAGCATTTCTTTGATCTAAATGATGTGCCACATACACAAAAGGTACGAATTGCTTCTTTATATTTAGAGCCCAATCAATTTTTGTGGTATCGATGGCTTTGTTCTCGCAAATCACTTGTCACTTGGACAATTTTCATGGAAGAAATGATAGCACACTATGAGGATAAAAGGAGCAATACCTTCTTTAGCCAATTGATAAATCTCAAGAAAAAGGGTTCAGTTGCGGAGCACATTGAGAACTTCCAAATATTGAATATAAAGGTAACAGATATTCCATATGAGCACCTGATTGATTTATTCATAGGAAATTTAAAGGATAACATTCAACATGAGGTTCTCCTTTGGGAACCCAAATCATTGGAGAATGCATTCAGGGTGGCGAGAAATGTTGAAAGTAAAAATATGGCTATGCTTACTAGAAGGACCACTCCTAACATTTATCGAGAGAATAATGTTCCTTCTTTTAAAACACTTCAACCTACAAGGTTGACACCTCAACAATTGGAGGAAAGAAAAGAAAAAGGTTTATGTGTTAATTGTGACAACAAGTACAGTAAGGGAAATAAGTGTGGTGAGAAGAAATTATTCTACATAGATTGTGAAGAGGAAGAAGAACAAGAACAAGAACCATCTCAAGATGAAAATGTAGAAGAGATCTCTTCTGAAGAGTTGAATCCCATGATATCATGTAATGCATTGGTTGGAATTAGCACTCCTCAAACTCTCAAGATCAAAGGATATATCAAAAAAAAAGGTAATAGTCCTAATTAATTCTTGTATTACTCATAATTTCATTCACTATAAATTAGCCAAAGCTCTCAATTTGCTTTATATATCCAGCGCCAGAGTTTCAAGTAATGATTGCAGATGGAGGAACTATCAGTTACTAAGGAAAATGCAATAAGATCAATCTTACTATGGGGAAGAATGTTTGGTTTTCCAACAAAATAAGGTGGAAACAATTAAGACCCCGGGTCTTTTATAACCATTAGCCATCCCAAGTCAGTGTTGGGAGGAGGTTTCCATGGATTTCATCATAGGGTGACCGAAGTCTGAAGGAAAGAGTGTCATCATGGTGATTGTTGATAGACTAACCAAGTACAAACACTTTTGTGCACTCTCTCATCCTTTCAAATCCAATACAGTTTCCACTACATTCATGGAGACAATTCAAAAGCTACATGCAAGCCCAAAGATTATTGTAAGTGATAGAGATCCCATCTTCACTGGACAAAATTATTTTCTTGTTTGGGTACTCAATTGGCTCATAGCTCATCTTATCATCCTCAATCTGATGGGAAAACTGAGATAGTGAACAAATGTTTGGAAGGATACCTTCATTGCTTTGTCTCTGATAAACAAAAACAATGGTTCAAATGGTTACCCATTGCAGAATGGTGGTATAACACTTCCTTTCATACTGCAACAAAAATGACACCATTTATGGCACTCTATGGATACCACCCACCTTCCATCACTTCTTCTATGAAATAAAAATATAAGGTTCAAGCAGTGGAAGATCACATTGAGCATCAACAACAAGTTATCCAACTCTTAAAGGACAACCTTACCATGCAACAGAATCGCATGAAACAACAAGTAGATCAACATCGTAGTGAAAGAAGTTTTGAAGTAGGGAATTGGGTTTTTTTAAGACTACAACCATACAAACATATGTCCCTCAAGCAAGCTAAGAAGGATAATAAATTATAACCAAATTACTATAGCTCTTATAAGGTGTTGCAAAAGATTGCTACTATGGCATACAAATTGGAGTTACATGCATCTTCGCGAGTACACCTAGTTTTCCATGTTTCGTGCTTAAATAAGGTTACAGGTGACAAGATCCTAGTTCAAACTATATTTCCAGAACTTGAAGAGAAATGAAAAATCATATAGGAGCCTGAAGCTATCACTGACACAAGAATTTGACAACTGAGGAATAGATCCATTTCGAAGTATCTCATTAAGTGGAGGAAAATACCTACTGAAGATTCCACCTGGGAAGATGAGACTTTTATACAGAAGCATCCAGAATTACTCAAGCATTTCGGACAAAACTTTTATGAAGAGGAGGGGCATCTTAAGCCATAAATAGTGGCATGTTACCCCTTAATTGGGGCATATTACATTAGTAATGTTATTTTATTTATTTTGACTTGGGTCCATTAGTTGTATATGTACCTCCCAGTCTCTTATATATACCAAGGAGACCTTTTCATTTGGAATCATCTTGTATTTGGAAATTTATGTGGTTTATAAGGAGGTTTCCCCATCGAAGAGGCTTATTATTTGAAATTATCTCTTTTTCATGGCGTTGAGTACTTATTCTAAGGTTTCTTTATGCTATTTTGATATTTGGTTCTTAACCGGTTCTTTCATATGTAGCCAATGACATTTAGAACATTGCCTTGGAAGCATCAATCTACCTCTTACATTCCTCTGTAATGTCAGATACCTCACTTTGTAATCCAACAATAACATGATATTTTCCTTGTACTTTGTTGCTTGATTCTTATATTTGGTTTGCAATTTCTTTTTGCATATTTGCAATTTTCTTCAAGCATTCCATTATTGATGTGTTGCAGTTTGCACTTTTCCTTTCAATTGTATATAGAGGAAGAATCCTCCATTGCAACAAGTTTGTAATGCATCATTCTATCCAATGCCCATAAAACCAATCTTTTATAATAAAAAAAATGTATGTTGGATTGTTCAGATTGAACTTGGAGAGGTAGAATAAGCTCTCATAATAGGGACATTATACTCAACTAATGCCATTTTAGGAGGAATTATATCAATTATAGTTTCTAAATTAATACAAATATCAGCATTGCATGTTTCCATATAATGGTCCATACCTCCCTACTCCTCAGCTTCATTCATAGATTCATGTAGGTCTCTTGAAGTTATGACTCTTGATGACCATGATTCCTTTCTTTGAGAACTTATGCATAACTCTTTTGTTATATTTCTTTCTTTATGGAGCTTGAACCTTCCTCAAAATGAGCATTCTTGTATCCTAGTCCAAATTTGTCACTACATGGCCTTTGATTGTTGAGAATGTTTTCTAACACTTGAGAAATTTTCAAGTTCTTGTTGAGCTTGTTGACTTGAAATCTCAATGTGACGACTTCCTTTTCAAGATTCTCACACTCTTTTTCTTTCTTTATCATATGGATATACATTTTTTCTTTCATTTGCTTTCGTTCTTCAAATTGGATTTTCAAGGAGATGATTTCTTCTTTGAATGATTTGTTTTCCGTCCTTTCTTTCTTCGGCTCAGTTAAAGAACTGATTAATTTTGCCTCAAGATCCACTTCATCTTCTTCTTCATCGCTTTCAAGAGTTATTTTCTTCATTTTTGTATCCATAAAGAGTACTCTTTCTGAATCACTATCATTTTCATCATCTTCGTCAGATGAGGAATTGTCTTCTCTTGAGTAGAGATTTTTCTTGAAGGATTTCCTTTTATCTTATTTCTTGTTTCCCTTTTGATGCTTCTTTTCTTTCTTGGGATATTCTTCTTCATCATTATCTGATTTATTAGCATAAGGACATTTATTTTTTAAATGACCAATTTTACCACAATTAGAACATTTTAAGGGAAGCATACCTTTGTACTTTCTGGTTCCTCTCTTCGACTTTCTTACAAAGTTGGTTATTTCATCATCTTCATATTTATTTGAATCATTGTTGCAGCTGCAATTTGGCTTTGACTCGTGTTTTTTCTTCTTCTTTGTCTTTTGGATGATTTGAAAGTTGTTTCCTTCTTGGATGGGTTCTCTTGTTTTGTTCTCATTTCATAAGTTGTAAATATTCCATGTAGCTCATCCATGCTTAGTGTACCAAGATCTTCTCTTTCTTCTAGGGATGAAATCTTAGGATCAAACGTCCTTGGAAGAGACCTTAGTATATTCTAAAAAATAATATATTCTTAAACTTCTTCTCCCAATCCTTTAATCACATTCATTGTTTCATCAACTCGTAAAAAGTAAGTTGTGGTGTCTTCATCATCCTTCATTTTCAACTGTTCAAATTGACCTATGTAAGTTTGAAGCTTGGCCACCTTGACTTTGGCATATCATTCATAAACATTTTGAAGTTTTTCCCAAATTTCCTTTGCAGAATCGCAATGCATAACCTTGACATATACTAAATTAACCAGGCCATTCAAGATAGCATTTTTATCCCTAGAAATATTTTCACTGAGTTTCTTTCCATCGTTATCTGTTGGGGGAGTGGTAGGATATTTGTGTATGTCTACTATTGATTACAAAACATCAAATCCCTATGATTGTACATATGTTTTCATACTTATACTCCAAAAGGCATAGTTTTTTCCATCAAACGGTGGTACTCCAATATTAGTGTATTCCATGATCTTCCTTCTAGTGATTAGAATATTTCTTGAAGGACCGACTATGATACCAATTATTGGAATACTAAGAAGGTGGGGCGTGAATTAGTATGAGAACTTTTTACCACTTTTAATCATATTATATATATATATATAATTCAAATTTATCAGTAGTATTCAATAGTTTATCACTTATGCATTCAATATATTGTTGCATCATAAATAGTACCATTCATCAGTGCATAATAAACAACCACATATACACAGTACACTAGAATTTATGTGGAAACTCAAATGGGAGAAAAGAATGGAATGTTTTCTTATATATATCAAGAATACAATCACAGGAAGCACCAACTTCCCAATTCTCCAGCACCAACTAAAAGGAGGCTCCAACCTAAAAGAAGCTCCAACTCCTTGTGTTCTGTGGCTCCAACCAGAAGGAATCTACAACCCCTTGATTTTCAGGCTCCAACTTGAAGGAATCTCCAACTCCCTAAGTTCTCCAGCAGCAATCGGAAGGAGGATTCAACCCCCTTTCTTTTCCATGTCCTACATCCCTGGAATATAATTGTGGACTCAAATGGTCACTACCACTGATCAACATGTAACTGCCACTGTCACTTATACAACAACCTATCACCATCATTGTCACTGTCACATCAACCTGTTATTGATGATTAACCAATCATCTAACCTGTCAATGTCCATGTCATTGTCATTGTCACTATCATTGTCACTAATATACCATCATCAACCAACTATAACCAGATCCACTCACATGGATACCAAAACCATCACCATACCATGTACCAGAACCTGTACCATACCATGTACATCAACCATGTACCAAAACCTGTACCATACTATGTACATCAACCATGTACCAGAACATATACCATACTATGTACATCAACCAAGTATATAAACCATGCACAAGAACCTGTATCATATCATGCATGTACTAAGATATACCATAAACCATGTGCTATGAGATGTGCCTCATCCATATACCATATCACTCATGATATGTCTCAATCATTCCATACACCATATACGATAAGATATCATCAATGAAGTGACTCAAATATGAGATAACATCACCATGACATATACAAAACTAGATACCAAGATAGAAAATATATGCTTCTAATCAATGTACCATGACATCACAAAGATGTCTCTCAACATGCACCAACATCATTGAGACATGCATCAAGCATGTACCACAATATCCAATGCATGTACCTCAAACATGTGCCATAACCTCATCAATAAATGCCTCAAACATGCATCAATATCACCAAGAAATGTACCTCATACATGTACCAAAATAAGCCTCATACTATGCACATAGGATGTGCCTCAAGCATGAACCAATGTCTCCACAATATACCAATTGCATGCCTCAAGAATGAACCATAACATCACCAACGTGTAACCCTCAAAACATGCATATAGACATACCTTTAAACATGTAGTTGACCTAGTGCACTATGTTATATACCTACAAAATTTCCTCATTCTCAACAACTTGGTACTAGAATCCTCCCTCAGATTTGTCTTAGCCTCATGGGACCAAGACTGTCCTCACATGGGGCCTCGCATGACAAGGCTTGTACAACCCGCGGGGGTGCCTCACAAGACACCAGTAGTCTAACCCGCGGGGGTCAGTGAAACTAGGGTTTCTGAGAAACCCTTGCTCTCCTTTGCAATCATTGTTGGTTTTCCCATATAAGGGTTTCCAGGGTAAATGTATGAGTACTATGTGTGATTTTTATTGTTTTATTTCTTTTTTATAAAGAATTTTTATGTGCATTGCTATACTATAAAGGTTTAAAACCTATAGGATCTACAATATTATATTTTGTTGAAACACCTAAATACTTCAAAAAAAATCCTTTTGATGATTTGATATCTCCTTTAATTCCTTGTTTCATGGGATTTTCACTGAGCTAGTACTTATACCATATATGTAGGATTGAAATCTTCTCATTACTAGATTTATCCTTGTCTTTTCCTCTTGGATAACTATCAATTCTAGTATTGTCTTTTAGATGTATTTGGTGATCCAAAATTTTGTCTTGAAGTATTGGCATCCACTACATCATTGAATCGAACTATTAATCTCATATTACTTTGTATTGTGCCACTTTTATTCTAACAACTTTATCCAAATTCTTGCTTGATATTTTTCTGCCCAATACCTTAGTGTTCTAGCCCTATAAGTGTCCTTTGAAATATCAACTAATTATGCTATAAATTATCCTATATTTTCTTCAAAAAAACAAATATCTCCATTTGGACACAAATGTTCAATCATTATGTGTTTGGGGGTCATATTGTTGTAAAACCATGTCCATTTATTCAATTTTGAACATGGATTTCTTAACTTTTTTCCCTTCATGAAAGTACTTTTGGCCTTATATTTTACCTCCATTGATCATAGCTTTAGACATCTCAAGAGAGTTCTTAAAGAAATTTGATTTCTTACACCCAAAGATACTTCAATTCCTTTGTGACTTTCCATACCTACATATCTATATATTGAGTTAGAAATACCAATCTTGCTATTGATTTTATTATTTCTTGGAATTCTTTGAGCATGTACATTTCCTCTAGGATAGGAGCATTCATAATTGTGCTAATGGATAAAACTTGAATCCCTCTCAATTGTCTCTGCAAAAATTCTATTTATTTGTCTTTTTTCTTTCAACCCTTGTTGCATATATGCATGTCTTATGGAGGCCACCCAATGAGACACTTCAAACAACTCCAAATATTTTGTTTTTTTGTGTATCTGTATATATTCTACTGAAGTGATAATATTCAAATGGCATGTCACTTTTTATTTGTCCACTATATGCTAAAGAACAACATCAATTATTAGTTTATTGCTCCCTTCATTGAACAGCGTTTGGACATGTTCTTTGTCCCTAAATTCTTGTTTATTTCCTTGCATTTTTAGGCTAGTGTCCATGCTTGATTTCTTTTTTCAACCTTTTCCTCCATGGCCATCATCTTCCTTTCCATTTTCAAGCAATATCTCTCTGGATGGATTTATGATATCATTTCCATATTTCATCTTCATAGTCAAACATCATGGGTTTTTTTTGGAGTGGTTTAACTTCCAATACTTTATCATCCATTTCTTTTGTTGTCCTTTCATCGTCCCCACTTTTTTAGTCTCCAGTCTGTTTTTTACTTTTGTCTTGTCCTTATTCAGATCATTTTAAATTTCAACTGAATCAAGTTCTCCATTGGTCTTCTCATTATCCCATTGGAGCTATCATGTTTCTATTTTTTACTCAATTATATTTCTAGACACTTTAATTTATTTTTCTTTCTTTCTAGACTCTCAATTATTTTTCTCGACTCAAAATATATTTTCTAGCCAAGTATTCTCATTTCTTTGTTGTTTTTAACCCCCTTTTAATCTATTGGAGAGTTTTTGAGGTCTCACCCTACTTTGGTTGTTCTCTATTATTTTTGGGACGGAGGACAGACTTGTGACCTTTTGCAATCTCACATTGTATAACTAATCTTCCTATCTTATCCTTATCCCCTTCATTTGATTCCACAATGATTACATTCTCCTTTTCTTTGTCGTTCTTTTGTCCTTTCCTCTTCTTTAAGTTCTTCACATGCATATTTTTTTCAGTCATTATTTCGTCGATTATTTTTCATTTCCATATTTGGTGTATTATTTGGTCTTTTTTGTTTTCAGTATTGCCTTCATCATTTCCATGTCCTCTTAGTCACTTATTTATTTGCATCATCACCCTTGACATCTCTTTTGTTGCTTGGCTTACCCAAACTTTCCCCCATCCTTATTCCTATTTTTTGTCGCCTTTACATGTCTTTGCATGGCCTTCTCTTCCATGGGTTTTTGAATTTTGTCAACTTCCTCCTTAGATCTCATTTCTAGGACTATTGTTTGTGTTGCCTCCTGTTAAAACCTAGGTATATACATCTTCTCTTCCCCTCCTTTAGCCTATACATTTGTAAAGTCTGATTTTTTGCTCAGTTTCTTCTCCATGTTTTAATGAGTCGGCTTGAATTGTTCTTACCCTTCTATTGACTTTGCACCATTTTATTTATTTCTTGGAAGGTTATTTCATGTTCTGGTTTGGGTTAACATCATATTTTTGTATTGAAATATTTGTACAAGGACTTTTTGATGCAGAAAAACATTGATTGCAAGAATAGGCATTTTCTTGCAAACAGAGTAAAAGTGTGATGTTTTAATTGTTTAAACATTCAGAAATTAATTTAAATATTTAAAAGAGTTGTGTTGGAGCCTTGCATGAATTTGCATGTTTATGAGAAGTTGAGTTCATGAGGGTTACCACCAGTTGACCATCATTTCAAAATTATTGCTAAAGTCATGCAGGTTTGCACCTTCAATTCTTATCATCTCAGGATCATGGGTAATTATTGCTACAAGTGGTAAAGAAATCAAATTAACACATATGTTCGACCCAGCAAAATAGAAATAAGAAAGTTGCACCTAAAAAGGGGCTACCTAATCTAAAAGGGCCAAATCAATTACCTTATCAAAGGAAGAAACCCCTCAAAGGAAGCTAGGATCAGCTACAACAAATAAAAGAGAGAAGGAAGGAAGCAAGGTTTGTATCAGATAGCAAGAGGAATAGGTTACTCCACCATGCCCATTGCCACTTGAGCACTCAGAAGACAATATTATGACCTCCACCATGCATCAGGATAAAATTCCCAAGGAAAAAACAAGGGGACAAAGGAAAACTAAACAACACAGTCCCAAGATTGTTGTTGTGGAATTTGTGCCTATGGAAACTTTGATTAAGGAATCCCCTAAAGCCAAGTAGAATAGAAATAGGAAAGGGAACCAAGACCCTGAAATGCCCAATAGGCCTAACAGAACTTGAATTGTCATGCTCTCTTATAAGAAAAGTGTGTTATCAATTGAATATTTGAAATACAAAGTATTCAAAAAATAAGAAAAGGATCATATTCACTTCCACATCTCAAGATTTTTGCAGATTCTATCCTCTTTTTTGGGCATAATTTTAGATCAGCATTCACCGAAAACAATCCAGCAACTCCATATTCATAAGGTTAAATCAAGGGTCGATTCTAGATTTATATGAAAATAAAATAGCATTCTAAGATATCATTTCAGGATTAAATAGAGATAGAGCACATTCAAAGAAAGGATTGCTAAGGCGCTGCCAGAAATTCACAAAATGTTATGTTTTTTCCTATTTTTGTCATTGTATTTTGGTGCACCTTCTAAAAAAATGGAGGTGAAATTGTGAAAACTGAAAGAGGTTTTTGTTTAGAATAGGTCCATGCACAAAAACCTCTCTCAGATTTTACACAGGCATCAAGGTTTGGGAGAATAGAAGAGATATTTGAGGCTATGTTTTCCAAAATTTCTCCAAACCTATGTAAGTTTTGTTCCAGTGTCAAAGGTTTCATTCTCCAACTTTTGGCATACTTGTGGATCCATGCAAGTCAAAAACAAGTTCAGCCTTCGAAGACTTTTTTTATGCAACCCATGCACTTTAGTTACCAGCAGTGACTTTAGTTAAGTGATAGAATCTTTTTGCTTCAGTTTGAGATATTGTAGCCATTTGTAATAAATATCTTTCTAATAAAAACAATGTTATATAGGTCGAAGTTATTTGCCCAGAAATGGGGAGTCATCCCTACAAACTAGTACTTGAGCTCTACTTCACTCAATGTATAGAGTATTTTTGGAAAGTGACAAGAACTAAATGGAAAAGTTTAAGACCTACAGATTTGAATGCAATGAAGATATTAGTGCTAGATCTGAAAGAGAAATTTGAACCCCTTTGATAGATAAAAAGGGAATATGGAAATGAAAAGGGAGGTTCAATTTTTGGGAAGGAAATCAATATATCAATTTGGTTGAACATTTTCTATGATTGGATTAAAGCTCTCTACCTGGTGAATATTCTCTTGATGACAGTGTGCTTTATGTTCAAATTTATATGTGTTCTTTCTCTTATCTTGAATGCGATTTTTGATGTGTGCAAAGCACATTTCATTTTCCTTTTAGCTATTGTATAACTCATCTTTTATTGATATGCAACCTGTAAAACAACTAATGCTTTAGTAAAAAAAAAAATTATCGCAACATGTGGGAGTAATTGTGTTTGGATACTTGTTTAATGCCTTGAAATATTATTTTAAGACTTAAACTTATTACATCAGATAATTCATTGAGTTTTTTGTTGTTCTTCCTTTGTTCATCCCTCTATTTTCTCACTTGTCTATCAATTTTGTGCCACCATCCAAGAATAACCTACAGTTGTATCATATTTCCAACCCAACCATGTTTTTTTCTTGGTAAAACCAACTCTCCAACTGACCAACAAAATCAAATAATCAAAAAACCAACTATTCCAAACTTGAGGTGGCCTAGCTCTTCCCTTTAGCAGTCAAGTGCAGAATTTAGGACGAATACCTCCTTAACAAGTTCTATATTAACATCCTTATTTGCCATTCTTTCTTCCTTTTCTCAAATTGTGTGCTTGTACTACCCAATGGAGTCTCCAACCTCCCTATATCCTCATAGATTTTATTTTTCTCATTATTCTTTTTCAAGGACCTTCATTCATAGTGAGGTTGAGGACAACCTTCTTGGGCTTCCTCTTTTCTTCTTTCTTGGATGTTTCCTAGGATTCCATCAAGCTACACCCTTCCTTATCCTGGTCCACTATATCGGATATAATGAACTCTTCAATTTATTTAGGAACATATTTGATGGCATAGGATATCATGTCTTCTTTTATATCTATATTTGCATATTCTTCATTTTTTTCCTTCAAATATGGTTTCATTGTTCATCAAAATTTATTGTCCTCTTATAGATTGATGAGGACTTATTTTGGGTCTTACTATTGCAATCTCAAAACAATAAAATTTGGGTATGGATGGTAGGATTTTTTTCCTAATATATCCAATCTCTCCCTTGTGTATACCTCTCTAGAAAACCTCAAAGGTAATTTGGAAGG
>JASDQU011028819.1:10129-31347 GCA_032191745.1 Picea mariana | reverse complement strand
ACAGGTTTCGGAGAAAGAGAGGCTACTGCAACCCAAACCATTTTTCAAGAAGCAGTCGTGTCATCGGCTAGAGAAGAAATATCTATAACTCCTAGATTGACTATTGCAAAATAGGTCAGAGGTGATATAATATTAAAGACATAGGAGGCCAATATAGCTGAGAGTAAAAGAACGACCAAGGAAATAAAAGAGGATTGTGAAGAGATTTTTCATTTTCTTAATAAATAATTACTAGGCCTCGGAAAGGATGATGGTTCTGAAATATTAGGACAAATCAATATTGTAAATCATCAACTTGACATCAAAGAAAACTTAGAGGCAGCTCAAGCTGAAATTTTAGAGCTAAAGCAGGTTGACATCGCTCAAATAGATAGATGGATGGTAAACCAAATTTACAACTACAGTCAATGATTTATGAAGATAAAAGGATAGAAGACATGTTGCCACAATTACAAAAGAAGTTGTATCTTTTTTAGGAAAAAGATGTGACACAACCTTCTAGACTAGTAGTACAATTTCTAAGCAGGTGTGTGGAATGTCTTGAGTGAGGAAAAGAGAGTACTTCAAAGAATCAATGAAGTAACATGTACATATCTGTTTCTTTTGGTATGAGAAAAATATAGATAGGAACCAAATGAAACAGTTCAGGTTTTCATTTTGTAACCATTATTATCTAGGAATAACGAGAATTCCAACCGCCTAGGGTTGAGAACCTCTTGTATAAATATATTTTCAAAATACTAAAGAAGGTTTGGATTTTTGCCATATGTAGTTGAGAAATCTCTCCTCATTGAGGATTAATACAAATACAGATCAGAGATTCCACATTTCGTTCATTTGAGTTATGTGTTCTTCTGTCTTTCCACATTCTAGTATCCTTTTATATATCTCCTTGATGAATGCTTGATCACAATTTAGTACAACATCTACTATGGTTACATTTCATTTATTAATTCAATAGCGCACAACATTTCCTCTATTTTATTGTTAGTAAATACAAGACCTATGAGTTAATTAGATTGCTACATTTTATGCTTCATTTAAGGTTATATCATCTATTTTATTCTCCTGTAGAGAAATACGATTCTTTTGTAATAGATGCCTTTCTTTGTCTAACAACTTTATGTTTTTCTCTCATTACACCCAATGCTTTTAATTTTAACTCAGACATGAAATACGACCTCTGAACTGTTATGTTGTTAATTCATTTGTAGGAATTGTTTCTCACATAACAGAGGTAGAAAACACAAACACTAAAACCTCCTTTATTTATGGATGCCTTGAAATTATACTTTGAATCCTTAAGTATAAACTCAGGAACAACACCTCCCATTTACCATCTAATACCTCGAGTTTCATTATCTTATAAGTTCCCTTTTCTTATTAAGAATCCTTTTACTGCTTTCTCGGGAATCCCTAGGTGAAGCATCTCAAAGGTTCATTCTTTGGCTTGTAAGTCTTTCTAGCTACTTTTACCCCCTGGGCCTTTAGCCCCTTCTTCCCACAAGGCAAGGTGAAACCCTTCCTAGTGTGGAAAACCCAATGCCCGAACAAAGGTAGGGGGAGATGAGAGGAATAAAGATGGAAAGTGGTAAGTATGGAGGGAATGGACGATGACCTTTCAGGAACCCACCCAGTAATATCCCATCATAAAGGGAGATAAAATTACTAGGGAATCATGTCACCTTTCCAAGTATGAACAAGTCAAACATCATAATTTCCAAGTAAACCTTATGAAATGAAGGAGAATTAAATGCAAAATATTCAAGTGCTTCGAAAATTGGAGTGACACATACCATGATACCCAGAATCATTACCTTATGGAGAAGGACTTACTGTTACTTCAGAACTAGGTTGGTGGGATGGATATTGTTACTACTGAATAATGGGCACCACTGAAGAAAATGAGGGCCATGCTCAAGTCATTTGAATCTTGGCACTCCATGTCTAGGACCTGTGGGCCTCAAGACATGATCTCCTCAATTATCCCTAGGGTAGGGGATAACAGGTTAGAACTAGGGTGTGTGATAAATAAGCTCGCATTCAAGCATGTAGATTTTTTTGTTAGGGTGTGTTATAGATTATAGAGCTAATAATGACTCCATTCCCAATGGAGCTTGCAGTTGGTCTCTGTAAGATGATTTAACTTGCAAAAAGGTGAAGAACTATTGAAATCAGAATCATATTCAACTGACAGATAAGGCATTGGAACTGCAATGTTCTTGGCATCTCATGGGGAGAATCCCATCCCCCATGGAGCCAAATGTTAACACATGGAATATTGAGGATTCAAGAGACTCTCATAAAGTTCGCAACAATTCAAAAATAGAGCATGTGCCAAATCTTTTTATGATTATCATTTTGAAAAATTCTATAATGATGAACTCTATTTTACAGTGCCATCACACCATCACGCATCTCTAAAGGGTCATTTTCAAAGGGAGGGTTTATCATTTTATATCTTCATTTCCTTTTGCAAAGAGTGTGTTGCAGACTAGTAGATTTGTTGTGAACTAAATGCGTTATGAATCCTTTGTTTTACACATTTGATAAAATTCCAAGATGACCTAACTTTCACTCAGTTTTGAAAAAGAATCACCTCACTCAACATTCATATTCCTCTCCTTACCTGTGAAATTGCAAATCTTTCTTATGAAAACCCTAAACTAAAAATTTGTTGTTGCAAATTGTCAATTCACTACAAACCCTCTGTTTTACACAGATGCTCAAAAATTTATTTGCTAGAGGTTTCTTTCTGTTTTAGGTTGTTGTCTTTACCTCCATTTCTCATTTTCAATCTCTTTCAATTTCTGCATTGTTTCTTTAAGCACAAATCCTCTTGCTAGCAAAACCCTAACTATTGCCAATCAAGCAACAAAACTCTAAATTGTCAGTTTTCATCACTTACTCTAGTAGTAGCTATTATCATAGGGGGGTTTTGATTTATTTGTCATGGATACTCACCAAAGGAAGAAGTGCAACAATTAAAGGAGTGGCTTATGTTGTTCATGATTTTGCTCACTTGTTTTTGGGAGCCATCTTGCATGGTTTAGAGGTTGTACAAGATATCAAAAAAGGTTTGAATATTATCTCCATGGTTTTGACAACAGTAGTAGTGATCAAAAAGAAAAATGAAATATACAGGAAATTAGAAACGCATTCTGTTGAAGGTACTGCAAACTGCTAAAATTAAAACAGTTTGCAGCAAATTAGTAAGAAGCAAAGTCACATTTTTATCATATATTGAAATCTACGAACTGGGTTTTTCTGAAATTGTTTGTGCAGGAGAAAAATAATGTCTTTGACTTGTTGAACAAAACTCAGCCCAACCCAGTTCTCCATTTGGGAGAAAAGTTGAAAACATCACCTACAATAAAGTTTGCAGTGAATTCTGCAGATGCGCTGCAAACTCTAACATTCTGATAAATCCGAGTTGTAGGAGGGTTGCCACCTATCTGAGGAGGTTCAAATGGCTCCCTAGGAGGCATTTATACATTAAGGGGAACTTTTACCTAACATCCAAATTCATTAAATCTCCATGTAATGAGTTGGCTATAGTTGTATTTAATACTGCCAACAACTTCTCGAAATCTAGCAGTTTGTTGGATTTTTGTTTGTCTATCTATTGCCACATATCTCCAAGGAACATAATCCAATGCATGGGGAAAGTTGCGACCTCCTAGAGATATTTTTGATGTATTTGGATATTTTATGATGGATGTAACTCTTAGAGAGAAAAGAGCGTGGCTATGGTGAGACTCATTTCTTTACTTTCAAGTTGTAATAGAGTTTTCTAGAATTTATGTATCAGACTTAAGAATCTTGAATAGTTAAATGATTATTTTAATCTCCTACTTTCATCTCTGTGTTTCAATCTTACTTTGATGCCATCTATTGATGAAGGATTCATCCTAGTACTTGTTCCTTTATGCAATGAATGATTTATTGTTTGATAAATTGTGCAAGGGTTATCAAAGTACTCTCTTGTTGATTAAGATTTTCCTACTTGATGATATTTCTACTATATGTGTTTCAGAATTACCTGATGTAACCTGATGCATGTATTTTACATTTTCTGCTAAGTCTTCCATCTTTCCATTTATATTCTAAATACTGGTCTGAGACTATTCAAGCCTTTCTTGTTGGTGTATATTTTGTGGAGGTTTTGTGTTAATGTTTTAAATTGAGATTCTCACCCATTCACTACACATTGAACTAAAAATTTTACCTTTTACAAGCCTACAATTTTTTTGATGGGTATTAGGCTCACACCTATAGCAGTCTAGGTGAGACTTCTAGTACTAACAATAACTTCATTAACTCTAGAGTCAAACTTTCCCAAATCCTCATCATCTCTCTTTATGTATCACTTGCTTCCAAAAAAATTGAATTATTTAACTATTGTTGGTTTACCTTTCCATAATTCATAAGGAGTTTTGTTGTTGTTGACTTTGATTTTCCCTATGTTTAGAATGTAAAATACGATGTTGATTGATTCATATTCATTTGAGATAAACTCACTTCCTTTGTCTAATATCAAACACTTGATTTTCAAATCATTTTTCGTTTTCGACCAAGGATTTGAATGCTTTGAACTTGTCAAAAGATTTAGATTTTTGTTTTAGGAACGTAACCCATGTCATTCTAGAATAATCATCAATGAGAAACATGAAGTGATTTTCTCCTTGTATACTTTGTGTTCTTTTAGGCCCACAAATATTTTTTTGAACGTGTTCCAATGACTTCGTTGTTGAGTACTCCTTTGATTTAAAGCCTGTTCTTGTATTTTTTCCATGTTGACATTGCTTGCAAAGAGTGTTTGAAGGTTAAAAATATTTGGCATGTCTCTCACTTCTTGTTTAGTGTTGATTTTTACTAGATTATCAAAGTTGATATGACCCATTCTTCTATTCCATACCCAACTTTCATTTGTTTGTCCCATATAACACTTTTCTCACTAGATGTCATTGAGGATATATACATTATTTGATGTTATATATGCACTTGCCACTAATAATCCTGAGCCTTCCTTCCTTTTTTCACAGCTTTAAGAATTAAATGTGAGATTGTGTCCTTGGTCACACATTTGACTAACACTAAGAATATTGTGTTTCATACCATTAACATACAAGACATATTTTATTTTAGTCTTTCCATTATTGAGACTTAGAGTACCTTTTCCAAATATTCATGCAGTAATATCGCTTCCAAATGTCACATTGCTTCTGTTAACTACTTTCAAAGTGAGAAACTTGCTCGTGTCACTTGTCATGTGGCTTGAGCATCCACTGTTAATGTACCATTGGTTTCCTCTGTTTTGAGCATGAAGGGTGATTTGCAAAACCATAGATTCCTCCTTTTGCATCTCTTTTTCATGCTTCCTTTTCCAAAATCCTATGTGTTATTTCTTTTGTTTGAAAAGGGTATCCACATCCTTGTTTTTCCTAGGAGTTTCCACATGGTCACTTCTAAAAAAACGTGCTTTGTGCCCATAGTTTTTTCATTTATAACATACAACGATGTAATCAAATAAAGGTGCAAATGAATTATATTTTTTGTTTGATAATCCATGAGAATTTATGTATTTGTTCCATACACGATTATTTATTGTTTTGTTCTCTACAATCTGTTGCTTTATGACCAAAATGATTACCACAAAATCAATATCCAAAGAAAGAATTTTGGTACCAATTCATGTGAGGCTGCCTCGGTGGGAAAGATATTTTTAATCTATCCTTGTCATCCTTAGGAGAAATTCCAACTTTGTGTGGAACATTATTTTCTTTCTTATTGTTGTCTTCATCACTGATGAAACTTTTGAGTACATCAAAATAACTTTTATGTTTTTCTTCATTTGCTTTCTTTGATGGCCTTGCAGGTTTTGGATCATCTTTGGCGGTCATATAACTCTTATCATAACCAATACTCATCTTAATAAATGATGATATTTGACAATTGATGATATAATCTAAGATTTTTTCTTTTCAAACTTCAAGATTTTGTTCAAATGAACAATTGAATTTTCCAAATCCTTTCTTAACGAAACAAGTTCAGCTTCTAGCTTATCGCAATTTTCTTCCTTTTCCTTCAGTTGGATTCTCACCACTTTTTCTATCCTTCTTGCCTCTTCTAATTGAAATTTTAGGCTTATGATAATATTTTCTGATTCTTCAAGGCTTTGTGACATTTTTTATTTTGAATCACGATCCTCTTCTTCATATTTCTGCAGTTGTTCTTTCTGTTTCAAATTATTTTTCCTCATCTTCTTTATTTCACTTAAGGCACACATGAGTTCTTCTTCAAGATCCACTTCTCCATCTGTTTCAACATTTTCCTCTTCTTATGAATCCATCATTTCTTTGTCTTTGACAATATTTGTTTCAATTTCTATAAAGAGAGTTTCTTCTCTATCACCATCGGAACCGCTTTCACTACTTTCTTCAGACGAGTCACTGGCCCCTTTTGAGTTGAGGTTATTTTTATGCTTACAATATTTATTCTTCTTTTCATGTTTTCCCTATTTGTGGCTATTTTTGTGTGAATTATGTTTTCTCTTTACATTATAGTCTTATTCATTATCACTAATTTCGTTTTTCGCATTTGAACATTTAGCAACAAAATTTCCTACTTTTCCGCAGTGAAATCATTTAAAGGGAAACTTACCTTTGTATTTACTAGATCCCTTTATGATTTTTCTCACACAATTTGTTTCCTTTGTGTCTGATTCATAGCTGGAACAATTGCTTGATTTGTGTTCTTTGTTCTTCATCTTCTTTGAGGCTTTGAAAGTTACTTCTTTCTTTGATGGTTTTTCCTTTTCAATCCTCATTTCATATGTAGTGAGGGTCCTATGCAATTCATCCATTTTTAATTTATCAAGATCCTTTATTTCCTCAATGGCCAAAATTTTGGCATCAAATCTTAAGGGGAGTGACCTTAGTAATTTTTGTACAATCATTGAATCTGCAACTGTTTCACCAAGTCCTCTGATGGTGTTGAATTTTTTTTCCATGCGGAGGAGATATGATGCAACATTTTCTTAATCTTTCATCTTCAGACTCTCAAACTATCTTCTATGAGTTTGGAACTTAGCCTTCTTGACCTTGTCATTACATTCATGGATGTTTTGAATTTTGTCCCAAATTTCTTTCACTGATTTACAATGCATTACTTTGATAAACTCTGATTCTGATAGACCGCACAAAATGGCATTCATGGATTTTGCATCATTTTCACTATCCTTTTTCTCGATCGTGTCTATTGGTAGAGTTGTTGGGGTTGTATAACCAGTCACAACCGATTTCCAAATATCAAAACCAAGGGACATTAAATATGTTTTCATCCTTACACTTCATAAGGCATAGTTTTTTTCTCCAAACAACGGATCCTTGTTTGTAGAGAAACATTCCTGACCAGACATGTGTGCTCTGAAGATCTACCTTCCAGTGGTTAGATTGTTTCTGAACGAATCCGTTTTGATACCAATTTTTGAGAACACACTTATACTGAAAGGGGGGGTGAATTAGTATAAGTATATCTTTTTATTTGTAACACTCATAAACCATAATGAAGCAATCACATAAATTTAACAACTAGAAGATGCAATATTTTACGTGGAAACAATTTAAGGAGAAAACCACAAATACTTATTTTTATTAATTTCTAGGCACTAACCTACTGGAAACACCAATCCCCACTATTGTTTGTAGGAACCAACCTACTGGAGACACCAATACCCACATTTGTTTGTTTTTTAGGAACCAACCTACTTACAAGTTTACAAATTATTTATATGCATTTTATTCACTAGTCTTCTAGTTGCTTCTGTCTTCACTAAATCTGCTATACGCTCGTTACTTCTACTTTTGCCAGTTATTCTATGTGCTTGCTACTTATTATTTCGCCAAATCTACTATGTTCTTGCTACTTCTGATTTCACCAAATTAGATCAGCTCGACACTCACTTCTTCTTCTTTCGTCAAATCTTCTCAGCGCTCACTCCTTCTACTTTCTCCAAATCAGCTTGACACTCACTTCTTTTTCTTTCGTTAGTTCTACTCGACACTCACTCCTTCTGTTTTTTCATGATCTATTGCATGGATTGTCACATACTTTGTCACTCTCTCATTTTTAAATAATATTCAATATGTTTCATATTATATTTTCAAATGTAAATATTACATTTCCACTCTTCACCCCCCCACACTTTTTCTCACAATCTTATTTTCCTTTTATACCTTACCATTAACTATACATGAAAATTCATGTACATTTGAAAAGACACGACCTTCATTAAATAACTAATTAATTTCTCTTTTTTCAATTTACTTCTCAACATACCATGGGAAAAATATCACCATGGGTTTTAAAACCATGTGTACTTTTACTCCACTTTCACTTTTTAATTCACTTTTACTTTTTAATCCACTTTCATGTAAATTTATATTTAATCCACTTTCACGTAACTTCATATTTAATCCACTTTCACATAACTTCATTTCTAATCCACTTCTAGTTTGTATTTATTAAAGTCACCTTTCATTTGAATATTTTTATTTGAATACTTACCTTTGACATCAATGACAATAATTTGTTCAACAATTTCTTGTAATTGTAGGCATTGGCTGGTTGTTTGGACTAGCTACTTTCTCCTTGCATGTTGAATCATATGCCTTCTCCAAATAATTCTTCCTTCATGGTTGAAGAACTATCGCTACTAGATGTAGAACAATTTTGGTGGGGATACAATTGATAGAGAAATCCTGCAGGATCATGGATTGAAGAAATGTGGAAATGAAAGTTGGTGAATCACTGCTAGCTCTTACCATGGTACTTGTAACCCAGAAAATCATAGGAAAAACAAAGACCAATAAATAGATAAACCTAGAGAACTTGGCAAGTAGAAAAACTAATCTCAATGGATTGTCTAGAGACCAGACAAATAAAGTGAATTTCACACTAGCTACAAGGTTTTATTAGCTGTCCTTCATCACCTTCCTTAAGCTATGTTTCTCCCTTTCATCCTAAAATCTTGTAGAATTAATGATATCACATATTTTCTAAACCATCATAAATCGAAACCGAGCAACTAGTTTGAGGTGGGTTGGTCATCATAGGCCTAGTACATTCCCCAACCCCTTAAATTACACTCCTCATTAAGGAGCTCCAGTGTGGCGACATTCGACTGATACATGGACTCCTCAAAATACTACAATTTCGACACCGCATCTGGGGCATATTTGTGAGCATTTTATTTATGTATTTTTTCTATTTTAATCACACTAATTTTATTATCTCATGGTTGTTTTACATTACATATCTCATATTTTTATTTTCATTTTATTTCATCTTGTTTTATCTCAATATTGAATGTAATTCACCATCACCTTTAACATACTAAAATTGATAGTTTCACTAAATAATTGTTTAAATTGATGGAACTTGTACGTTTTGAAGTGTATTGTCATTGAAATAAACTAAAAACATTTGCACTATGTCATTCAAAATTAATGAATTAAATTATTTTTCAATATATAATTGAAAAGAATTATGAACCAAATCATTGTGTAGTGCATTATTATTCATTTATTGATATTTTATATAAAGTTGATTTTGGAATATTTTACTTAACACATATATTAAAATATTTTATTTATGATCGAAGTTGAAATATATTTTTAGATAAATTTTGATTTTTTTTAATGCCTACTGACCAAAATTTGTCACCTCTATTTTCTCGCTCCTAGAACAAAAAACAAAATTGACATCTGAAGAAGCAAATTTTTGAATGATTATAACTTCATTGTGTATCCTTCAGTCTCAAATTCACCACACATTTTTTAGATTAAAAATATGAGTTAGCATGCTCAAGATATCAAGGTTTATGTCTAAACACCCAAAATAGCGTTTCCTCAGTATGCGACAAAGCTGATTTTTCTTGGAACAGTGCCTTGGAACCATGCCCATTTTTTTCAAACCACATACCATTCTTCGAACTTCATATTTCTATACTATTTAGCACTCGTGCTAAGTTATTTATTGGTTCTTGGATTCTTTTTCTTCACCATACTTAGTTTCATTTTGATATCTCTCCCATCCCCCATACCACCACGGGATCTCACCATCACAAGATTTCCTCACCTCACATCAAATCCCTATGCTTGCACAAATGTTTTCATCCTTATGCTCCAGAAGGCATAGTTCTAACCATCAAATAGTGGTGTTCCATTCTTAGTGCACTCCATGATCTACCTTCCAGTGATTGGATTATCTCTGAAGGACCTTCTCTGAAACCAATTGTTGGAATATTCACTAATATTGAAAGGGCAGGGTGAATTAGTATTAAGATTTTTTTACCACTTTTAATCACAATATGCAAGCATTTAAGATATCAACAATTTATCACTTATGATTGCATTCAAGATACCATAAACATGTAAACAAAAATACACAATACACAAGAATTTTACGTGGAAACCCAAATGGGAGAAAACCACATAATGTTTTCTTATATATATCAAAAGATTACATTCATAGGAAGCACCAACTTTCAAAATTCTCTTGCACCAAATGGAAGGAGGCACCAACCCCCTGTTTACAAGATCCAACCTAAAGGAAGCTATTATTGGACAGTTGGTTTTCATTGATGTCAACCCTTGGAGAGTGATCTTAGATATTGATGTCAACCCATGGATAAGTATGGAAGCCCTAGATGTGTGGACAAGATTGTTGGACAATTGATTGTCGTGTTTGAGTTTTACCATTGATATTGACACATTGTTAAGGTATACACTTGTCATGGTATAGATCGTGGTACAAGTTGATGTACATGGTTGATGTACATGGATGATATGCATGGTTGGCACATGATATGATACATGTGTTGTTGATGTGCATGGTATGGTACAGGTGTTGATGTGCATGGTACATGTTATGGTATAAGAACATACCTTGTGATGATATGTTGGTGACTTCGGTACATGCTTGGTAGAAACATGTTGAGAGGTTTGCTTGGTATATGATCCATCTGAGAGGATCCAATGACAAGTTGGTCATAAAACCCACAGTTGATCGAGGAATAAAGACATGAACGTTAATATACTTGCAGTTAAGACTATCATATATGGATAGTATGCATCATGCCATTTCCAGTTATATATGGTACACCATGTATTTCCTCACGGTTGAGGAGATATGGCTCTATGAAGTTGGAGGTACCTCAAGAATATTCTAGAATCCTCTAGAAGGTCATCAAGAAGCTTGACCAGTCAAAGTGGTTGCAACAAGGGATTAATTATTGAAAAAAGATTAATTATTTATTGCAGGGATAACTAATTAATTATTGCATGTCATTAATTAATTATTGAAAAAGTAAAGGAGGAGTTAACAAGTTGCATGTTGAAGTAAAGTGGCAGTACACAAAAGATAATTAATTATTGCAAGGATAATTAATTGTTGAAGGAATAATTAATTATTGGAGGGATAATTAATTATTACAAGGAAAAGTAAAGTGGGAGTCAACAGAAGATAACATGTGGGATGTGAGTTGCATTAATTAATTATTGTAGGAATAATCAACTATTGGAGAGATAATTAATTATTACAAGGAATATTAAAGTGAAGTAAACAGAATATAGTAGGTTGCATGTGAGTTGCATTAATTAATTATTGCAGGAATAATTAATTATTGGAGAGATAATTAATTATTATAGGAGAAAGAAAAGTGGAGTAAACAGAATATAACAGGTTACATGTGATTTGCATGCCATCATGAGTTGCATGTCATTAAGAAAATTCTCTTATATAACACAAAGAAGAGTCCATTGCAAATCGCTTCTGTGAAGACTTCTAACCATACAAGTTGGAGATCTGAGGCAATGAGTCAAGGTGAGAGAATTCCAGTGAAGGAAGGATTTTGTATGAGATAAGATTACAGATAAGGGGTTTCATACATGAATTCCTTGAGTATATCTATGAGTTTCAGGAGGAAAATCATGGACATCCATGGGCTACAGTGAGGAAAAGCGCGGATACCCACGGGCAAACAATGCATACAAACGTGGATCTATGAGGAAAGTTTGTGAATATCAAGGATCTAAAACTCAAGTCAACTACATTATTTAAGGTATGTCTTCCTATATGTGTTAGGGTGAGCTTTCTGAAGAAACTAGGAACAGCGTCTTAGTGATTCATAAGTAATTAATTTGTAGAATTCTCTTGTGGATATTGATATGAGGTGTGTGGTCCTGCAGTCTTGATGAGATATTGATATCAGTAGAAATAAAAGAGATATCAATAGAAACAATAGAGATATCAGTAGGAGCAGTAGGTATATCAGTCAAGCGACAGGGACAGTGATAGGTCGATGTGGTAGTGACAGATTGGTCTACACTTATATTTTAGGGTAGATGGACGGGGCAAGGAAAGGGGGTTGTAGCCTCCTTCAAATTGTAGTTGGTAAATCAAGGAGTTGGAGCTTCCTTCAGGTTGGAGTCTGCGAATTAGGGGGTTGGAGCCTCTTTCCAGTTGGAGCTGGAAAATTGGGAAGTTGGTGCTTCCTATGAATGTATTTCTTCTAATATATAAGAAAATAATTTTGTGATTTTCTCCCACATTAGGTTTCCACATAAATCTTGGTGTAATGTGTATTTGTGATTATTTTACCATGCACTGTTGATATAATAAACATAGATGATAAATTTTTGAATGGTAACTGATCAAGTTAATGTTTATATGCTTTGATTATTGAATATTTTATATTGTGGTTTAAAAGGATAAAATTTCTCATGTTGATTCACACCCCTCCCCCACCCCCCCCNCCTCAGTATTCCAACAACTACAACTCCCTAGATTCTCCAGCTCCAACTGGAAGGAGGATCCAACCTAAAGGAAGCTACAACTCCCTAGATTCTCCAGCTCCAACTGGAAGGAGGATCCAACCTAAAGGAAGCTACAACTCCCTTTCCTTTCCCCTTCCTTCCTCCCTTGAATATCAATAAGAAAATCAACCTATCACTATTGTTGTCAATGATATTGATATATCATCATCATAAAAACTGATATTACCACATAAAAATCATGCCAAGATATCCAAGAATATCCTCCAAATCATGTGCTCAAAATCACCATGATATGCATTAAACCATGTGCCAAGACATCCAAGATGTGACTCAACTCAAATCATATCACCAAAAGGTGCCTCAAACATGTTCCAAACTATCCAATATGTATCTCAACCATGTGCCAATACCTCTAAGATATGCCTCAAGAATATGCCATAACCTCCACAATACAAGTCTCAAAATATGTAGAATAGCATATCTTTCAATATGTGAACAACCTGGTGCATGAGATATCAGTTGTTCAAACCTTCCTCAACTTCCAAGAATAATAACTCCCTCAAAAATTTCCTCATCCTCGCGGGACTAGACCAAGCAACAGGAGGGGCCTCACATGATGATACCAGGACAACCAATGGGGGCCTCGTAGGACACCCAATTCTTGACCCGTGGGGGTCTTCTCATTTAGGGTTTTTTGAAAACCCTTCTGTAATATGTGGCTCTGAGCACTCACTCCTTCACACAAATCTTGTACTTTAATTTCGCTAAGAAATCACATCCTTTCTTGGTGAAGAAATGAAAGGTTGTTGAAGTGTATTTATACCTTTCCAAGTAACTTCTTTACTTGATATTTGAGATGACCTGTAACTTCTTGTTTGCAACAAATTTTGTCCTTTAATTAATTTTTGGGATGACTTGTAACTTATTTTCCTTATATCTTTGGCTTCTTCACTTGCTTTCGAGGCTTCATATTTAAGAGGGAATGACTTCTCAACCATGAGGAACCATGTGGAATGCCACCTACCATTGGAAACGAATTGGAGATATCTATTAATCCAATTTTGTATTGCATCCATTTGCAACATCCTTCACCCTATTTTTCTTCAATAAACTTCGGGCTTCATCACCACTACTTAACCACTTAACCATACTTCCATGGCTTCTTGTATACTTATTCAAAGAGTCTTCCCATGAGAGCCATGCTTAAATCTACACCATAAGAGGACCACTTTTGAGACTTATTCAAATACAACCATCACTTCTAAAGACTTTTGGACTTCTTCTAGGGTTGACATCAATGAAAACCAATTTTCCAAAAATCCCCCCCCTTTAGCATTGATGGAAACACTCATACCCCCCTTGTTATCATTTCTCTCATTGTCTTCATTGCTTATCCCCCTATCTTCATGCTTCTGAACTTTTCTCTCTCCCATTTGACATCAATGGAAAAGGGTAACTCCCCCTGATGATTTCTCTTCCCCCGCCTTCTTCCAAAATGTCGTGTAGATCATTGTGGGGAAGAAACTACTCCACATTTTTGTGGAAGATACTCAAATGTCTCTCTTGGGAGAGGCTGGGTGAATATATATGGAATATTTTCCTTTGTCCCAATGTACTCCAACTTGATATTCATTTTTTTTACTTGTTCCCACAGAAAGTGGAACTTAATCAGAATATGTTTGGTCTTGGAATGCATCACTGGATTCTTGGAGATACTTAAGGTACTGGTATTGTCATAGAATATGGAAATAGGCTCATCATATTTTACTTGTATGTCTTGTAGGGTTTGCTTCATCCAGAGGATATGAGTACAACATGTTGTTGTTGCAATATATTCTACTTCTGTTGTAGACAAGGATACTAAGGATTGCTTCTTACTTAAGTAGGACACCATAAAATCACCCAAGTAGAAGGCTTCTCCACTAGTACTTCTTCTATCATCAATGCTTGTTATGAGAAATCTTACCCCGAGGACAGGTTAATCTCTCATTTGGAACAAGATCCCTTCTTTGGTCCAAAGACAGAATAAAACAAATGGTTGCTACTTTCCTTATAGATCTAGTTAATAACCAATCGAAATGAGAAAGAGAAGAGTGTGGCGTACCTTATCTCGATATTTTTCCTCGATGCTCCAAGCTTCAGGCTTGATCTCCAAGCTCCTTGGTGCAAGTTTGGACCTG
Source organism: Picea mariana (assembly GCA_032191745.1). Taxonomy (NCBI): domain Eukaryota; kingdom Viridiplantae; phylum Streptophyta; class Pinopsida; order Pinales; family Pinaceae; genus Picea; species Picea mariana. Next base: position 16,328 of record JASDQU011028819.1, on the reverse strand, counting down.
CAATGAACAACAAATAAATCCTTTCCCCTACTCTATGTGATTAGATAAAATAGATCTATCTATACTCAATTTGAATTAATCATAGACATTACAAACAACAACATAATGAAAGGAATAGGCTAAGTTGATATTTAAATAGAAATCCAAAAGAAGGCACTTACAAATCATCTCGATGTCCTAGAAATATTCTCTAGTCTCTCCTGTTGACGGGCGAAATCGATCGTCCGTCAACTGAGAGAGTGGAACCAGACTGGGGTTGTCTAATAACCCAAGCCGTTTGGGATGAACCACCCTGACGGGTTTAGCGGCTCCGTTATCCGATCTAAGGTCCTAAGAAAACAAAAGAAAACTAATCTCAACTAACTAATCTAACTAATCTAACTAAAAACAAATAAAACAAAATAAACTAATCTAACTAAAACTAACTATTAAACAAATAAACTAACACTAATTACTAAAACAAACTAAACTAATCTAACTATTCTATATATACAATCTACTAACTACTACTATACTAACTCTAACCAACTAACTATTTAACTACTAACTGAAATATAACTTATTCACAAAATGTACAATATCTACAATTTACAGATTTGAATAAAACCTGAAAAACTCATTTGCATTCTGCCCTAAGACAGAGAAAGATATTTTTTGTTGATTTTATAATTTTATGAACGAGAAATAAAACAAAAACTAACTAAACTAAACTACTAAACTACTAATTCTAATTACTAATCTAAACTAAAACATATAACTAACTAAGATACTAATAAATATACTAAACAAATAAATAACGAACTGACCTGGAAACACTCCAGGTTTGCCTTGTGTATGATGACTGTTTTAGTAGATCGGAGGGAGGAAACCTGCACCAAATAATCCAGAAGATTCTCATAAACGATATATGCAATGCTCTTCAAGTGTGTTTACAGGACAAAAAAGACATAAAAATAACGACAATCATATGATTTATAAATCTCCACAATTAGATAAATCCGTATGCAAAGATTTATACTAAATAATTCAATTGATGAAGAAGAGAAATCTGTCAATCATAAACTGAATCAAGTAATTGTTGTGTTTTTAAATTAGTTAAAGAAATCAGACATGGATCATATTAATTAAATCATATCATTTTTCAAAAGACTATGATAGCTAAAGTAGTCACTAATCAAATGCAAATTGATAAGCATAAACATGAAACAAAAGATTGATATTATGAAAGCAAAAGCTGTAGCAGACCATCAACTTCTGTCCCAGTTTGTATTAGAAATCCATAGCCTGGTTCTCCCACAAGTGAGGATGATCCTTATTACAAAAATAATAAGTATTTATATGTTTTCCATAGGGTAAAACCTCCTTGTGAAAGTTACAAAACTGTTTACACAAAATCTGGGAAGATATACCAAAGTTGACTAAACTAGGAAACTAAAATAAAACTAAAACATCCAAATATTTCCCTAGCCTATCCATCAAGTCCCATGCAATTCGAATTCACCTAAAAAGGGTAAAAAATAGACAAGTTAGAAGGATCTTTTATTAATAAAACAATAAAAATCTAATTCTATAGACTAGCTACAGAATCCTCTGATTCTGTAGCTGGTCTAAATAAGATACAGAATCAACATTAAAATCGATTGAAAATCTTTTTAAAGAATTAAATTAAATTATCATCCAATAGATATTTGAAAACGAATCATTTAATTTGAAATTGTTATACCATTTGAAATCAAACAGGATCAAAATCATTCAACCGAATACAGAGATAGGTGTACTCTATTTCTTTTGTTACCACAAAGTCGGGTCGACAGAATGATAATCAACATTCGTGAAATTGTTTCATATCCAATTGAAATCAATATGATCAAACAAATCATAGGTAATCGTCATGCTTCCTCAACAACAAGGGATACGATCATAGCCAAACAAGATCATTTACAATTCGTTGTAACTATATTGTCATAGCAAACGGTTTCATGCCATGAGCAAACTAACTCGAAAATGGCACGCAAATCCATTCAAATAAAATCATAACAGGATCGATTAATTGGTGACAGTATTCATAAGAATTATCCGATCGTTTGTTTTAGCCAAATGGGCAGACAAAATTGACTTACCTAGATCAAAATCATTTCTTTCAAATGAATTATAACCAGATTTAACATATATACCAATCGTCGATTTGGAATTAACCAACTCGTTTCACAAATCAAAATCAAATAGAGCATTCATTTATGATACGAATCTAACTCATGAAAAAGATCGAACTAATAGCGATCCAATCGAGCGAATCAATCTGCTGGGGTTTAGCATAGTTGTCATGAATCGAATCCATTCCACGATTCGGGCACATTTGCACAGGCTCAAATGAGAGCATTGTTTTTATAAAAACAGATTCATTCTTTCCAAATTAAATTGAACAGAGTGGTATTCCCGAATTGGAAAATTATATGACAGAGCATATCATAACCAACAAACTTTATTGAGATCGTTTTCCAATCACAACACATGAATCATAACGAGATTGAATCCAAGCATAATCGTATTTTAAATTGAGCATGAAAAACTTCCTGTTCGGAGTGGATAGAAACGAATTGAATTGAAAGCAAACCATAAGTTTCATTAACTCAATGAGACAAACTAACAAATCGAATCCAAACGACAACCATTCAAATCCAATAAAAATCTATCAGTGACTAAGCTGGGTAAATCATGTAACCAAATCGAAAATCCATTCATTTTTAGCAAAACGAAACAATGTACAGGATAAACACATTATAATAGAGCCATTTCAAAATGTAAATAGAGCTATTCGAAAACAGAATTCAAATTGTTATATTAACCCTGATCATTGACACAACTAGGAGAATTTCGAAAATCATACCTGTATGGCTAGATCACGACAATTTGGAGTTGATAACGGCTGTGGCCGATTCAACATTCTTGAAAAGGATGGAGCTAGTTGTCTTCTGCTTCTTATCAGTTGCTTGGAGCTGGTTTCTTTGATTGGTCAACACTGCAACTTGATCTTCCAGTGATTGAATTTTTTATTAAAGTATGGGGACATCGATGTAATATCGTTCCAACCATAAATTGCATTGGTCACAGGATGACTGTGTGGGATTTGGAAGAGCAGGTGAGGGTTTGGTCATATGGCTAAGGGTTTCATTAGGCAATTTAATACCAGGGTAGCTAGGGTCGTTCCTTAGGTAGGGGGGAAGATTTGTCATGAAATCATAAGGTGGTTCGGGGCATAAACCCTGCGAGTAAGGGTACTCGCTGGCTAAGAAACGTTCTACATCAAAATCTGAATCCTCACTAAGGACGATAGGGTCTCGCTCAACAGAGGGTTTAGGATTATTTCTAGCCATTCTCGAAATGAGTCGGGCATTCCTTTTTCCTTTGGCGTTAACAGTAGGGTTTGCCTTGGGCTTTTTGCTCATAGGCTTCTTAATAGTCTCAAATTTCTCAGTTATAGCGTCGGGTAAGTCAACCTTAGGGTCGATCGAGTGTTTAGGTGGAGGCAGTAGGATATGGACGGGCACAGGCGGCTTGGACTTGGCTTCACTCACCACAGGTTTGTCAACCTGGATAGGTTCTGTGTCATCGAAACCATTTCGGGCGATGAAAGCCCTCCAACTATCACCGTGTAAACTCAAGTGATAAACAATGATAAGTTTGATAAGTCCATGGTGGAACATGCTATTGTTAGCCTTTTTCCGTTTAAACCTTTTCGACATTTTATATAGGCTGCGATGAAAGTAAAAGGGCATATTCAACGAGTATCCCATAAAACTCATTACCAAACGCAGGTGGTAGAGAAACACAAGTCCATATCGACCTTCACAGGTCACGAACTTTTTGACTACCATCAAAGTATCGTTCCATCGTGGTTTAAGTGTAGAGATGGGCATATCTGTGTCACAAGAAGTGACCTTTTGAGAGATGAACAACAGTGTCCATGGAACCTCGTCGACCTTACAATTTTTGAACCAACGCTGGCCTATGGTAGGTAACCCTGTAGCAGAACTGATAAACTTCTCATCGATTTCCAACTGGGTGTCACCCACCTTGGCTCTACAACCATCAAACGTAAGAGTGAATTGTCGTGCAACACAGAGGTTAAAACCCTCAAATCATTGTACAAAGGTGAGCCACCCGTTTTCCTCCAAGTCTTTGTGGGCATTGTCAAACATTAACCAGGCTTGGTTTCCGTTTGGCTCGATTCGCACGACTGGTGCCATGGAGCCGAGCACATGGTAAGCCGAGAGTTTGGATCATAACACACACAGGAGCAGAGCTACTCTAGCTAACATAAGTGAATGGGGACAAGGGATAGGCATAAATGCCATCGCGCGAAGGTGGTGAAGCTTATATCTGCCATAAAAAATAGTTATTGCCAAAGTACAACCGTCGATTTACATAGTTGTTCAATCCATTATAGTAGTTCAATAATCAAGTCATTTTCCCAACCAATAAAATCAATGTATAAACCAACGCGCGCAAACGTTATGCCATAGTTTTAAACACCTGACATATACATCAAAACCAAAATCAACTATGCTCCAATGTATCAACTCATATAATCAATAGTTTAACCAATGTGCCAATGGGTATTCATATAATCAACAAGCCAATAGTTATGAAAACACAAACATAGGTATCATATTAAAAAGATATATATGAAAKATTTAACCATAACACCCATGTATCTTATGAAACCAAAGGTCAAGTAAGTCAAATAAATGCAAATTCAAATGCCAATGCATTGCAAACTCAATAGAACCAAACTATACAATCAATCGAAGCATGAGTACCGATCAAAGGATCTTGCCAGCTATATAATGATAAATAAAAGGTAAGCGCAATAGGCATATCGACAAGAGAGATAATGACAGTTCAGATAATGATTTCAATAAGACTTCGAAAGATGAATTTTTCATGCTTACAGTCGTGAAAACAAAACGAAGGTAAATGTGCAAATGTCGCGAAAAACAAAAGTGTCGTTTATTTAAAAATTGCGACGAAAAATTGATGTTTGAAAAACATTGGTGTAGGCAGCTTATAAGATGATAGAAAAAGTGAATTGGCTGCCAACAATGGTGACACACTAGTAGAAGCAGTTATCTCTGTCAAAAGAAACAAATTCAGATTAGGATAGCAAAGAAAATTTCAACTCAAAAATAACAACCAGAAAATTGTATAAACATCATCGTTAACCAACTATTCCAGCAGTGTTTCAAAAGATGAAAACTGAATACAATCTTAAGATCAGCAAGCCATGATATTAAAGATAAAATCTTCAATACTATTGGCATAGCCACTACTGCTAGCAGACGTCCATAGCCTCGACAGGGTTTCCATTTAACCCACTCTGACATCTGTATCCTGCTAAGAAGTTCTGGATCAGAATAAAGGACATTAAAGAGGTTTCTTTTTTGCAAATTTTCATATACCTGACATTGCTTCACTGCCAGCGGGCCTGTTCAGTACCCCGGCGAAGTTGTCTTGGCACCATGCATGCATTTACCCGCTGCCAGCAGACCTGTTCAGCATCCCGACGGGCTTACAAGAACTTCCCACAGCTCTTATTCATAATTTATTTTGTTTTGTCTTTTCATAGATATATAGTTGAGCGGGGTGACATAGAAAATCATGATATTTTAACATATTTTTTCAGACCTCATCAGAATTTTTTAGACTTTCCATTATTTAGATCCAGAGATGTTTTATTTACAAAAACAACTTCCTAAGACAGGGATACATCTTCTGAGTCATTCCTTTACGGAATAGGGACAGCGTAAAAAGATAATGGATGATCATGACGAACTTTGCTTAGAGATTGAAATTAGCCATCTTCTTTTAAACAACAGACTTCTCCGACATAGATATAAACTTCAACAATATACCATTGATGTTTGTACAAATTTTTCAGAAGTTATTTCAATGAAGGAAATTTCTTTTATCTTTGTCTGAATAGCTCAGTGTACAGGTATGTGTATTTCAAAGAAAAACATGAACTGATAAATCAAAGAAAAATCAAGCAAAGTATCTCTTCAAGGCTTGGCCATTCACCGGGTAAGTGTCTGGATGCCCTTCAAGATTCTGTAATCGAAAAGAACTGGGACCCAACTTTTCAGCAATTAAAAATGGTCCAAGCCATAGATTTTGAAATGTTGTATGTTCTCCCTTTCCC
>JASDQU011028816.1:20022-31562 GCA_032191745.1 Picea mariana | reverse complement strand
TATCAGGTTCTATGTGATGATTGGTTGATGGTGATGATTTAATGTAAAGTTTTATTATCTCTCATATATTATTGGGTGGAAGGAAGGGGAAAGGATGGAGAGTTCAAATCTCTCTTGATATTGGAGGATTGTATCTTCCTCTTGGAGGTTTATCCCTCCCTCTACATTTGGAAGTTGTAGCTACCTTTGGAAGGCATTAATTCCCTTGAACAAAAACTATTGATTATTTCTCATATATTGTGCATGGTGTATTGTGGTGTATTGGTGTAACTCTTATACTACTTTTCATTGCTCATTGGATATAATTGAATGGTTTAAGTACAAGTTGGAAAAGGTTTTTAAATTGTACTTGATATTGATTCACCCCCCTCTCAGTATCAACAACCTTCTCTCATCCTTATCTGGTGATATCCACTTTTCAAATCTATCTTAGAAAATAAATTTGTTCCACTTAAACAATCCATTAAGTCATCCATTCCTGGCAAAGGAAATCTATACCTGATGGTAATATTTTTTATGGCCCTTGAGTCTATACACATTCTCCAGCCTCCATCCTTCTTCGGGCATAACACAGTTGGTGCTACGCATGGACTCAAGGTCTCTCTGACCAAACCCTTGTGTAACAAATCCTGGACTTGTTTCTTTACCTCTTTATTCTCTTGAGGTTTCAATCTGTATGATGCTTTGTTCGAAAAACTTTCTCCTCGTATCAAATCAATATGATGGTTGATACTTCTAATCGATGGAAATGAGTTAGGAAACTCATCCACTATTTTGTCAGCAAAATTCCCCAACAGCTTCTAAACTTCCTCAGGAAAATCATCCGTAGAAGTAATTTTAAGGACAACTCTGGGTTTCCGTACTATTAGCACCAGAAGTCACCTCTAGATTGCATCATGGGTAAGCATGATACCCATCATTTTTATGTCACAATGAATAGTTTAAAAGGGGTCTAATGGATGCAGAATCAAGATGGTATCGTTCTAACTCGAAGAACTGGGTTGGCACGCATAGGCAAGTGAGGTCTTGATCTAACTTCAGTCAATAATTTGTAGTATAGTGGTTAGAAGGGGGAAGAGTTTAAGGAGAATGAAATGGTCTGCTATGGACATCCGGTCTTCCAACAGCCTAAGGAGGAAAAGCTCCAAATACAAGATCCTCTTGAATTCAGAACTTCGAGAAAATGAAACCAATGTAATAGTACTGCAATCAAACATACATTACAATACAATCACAACAACCTGATTGGATCCTCCATGCCCGAGATCTCAGTATCAGAGGGAAAAGAGAACACAAGAAATTGATTAAAACTGGTTGCAATGCCACTGTGATCAAACCTACATCACAAAAACATAACTACCCTCGACTGGATCATCCATGCTCGAGCGTTCTAACACATCAGTTACACAAAGATGAAAGGAAATTGACTTTCATTAAACAAGAAGTCTCAAATACATATCGTAACCAGAGAACCAGAGGCTTTTCTAAAACTTTACAAATCGGGAGCCTAGCTCAACCATCGAAACTAACAAAATATGAAAATGATTCCTATATACTCAGAACCAAAAATCGCAGCAGCGAATTCGAGTCATCGCATTGAAGGCGTTATGTCTGCATGCCTCCTGGAATACTGTGCGTACAGTCTCTGGTCAGACACAAACTCTTCCAAATGCAATCGTGCTTCAAAAAGGGCCTGCGGCTGAGTGGACCAATAGACAATCCTTTCCTGGGCTTTCCATTTATGGTGGAAATGATGTTCAACCACCATCACCTATTTTAATAACTTCTTCCTTAGTATTAGAGAGCTCCAAGTCAAATCTACATCTAAAGGACATGGTGGTTTTCCCTTGGTTGTCTACTGCTTCGTTGGACCGTTACAAGGGGACCCAGTGGGCAGACATGGACAAGGATCTGGTGGAGACGATGGCGTGATTGACGTGGAGATGAGAAGGGAGATGACCATATGGATAGATGTGGCATATGGAAGGTGACCGAGAAAGTGTGGGTGGCAGAAAACGTGGGTACTGCACTGGGACAAGTCAGAGGTGAAGTGGCACGGGGTGATGATGTGGGGGCAGAGGAAAGGATGTAACAGTAGGCAGGATGGAGACCATCTTCCTAGATGGAGGTGAGCGGTATAAAATCTGGTAGGAGATGATAGGTGGGAGTGATAAGGGGACGTGACTTGAAGGTGGGTGGAGGACAGGTGTGCCATAAGGAGACAAGGAGGGAGAGCAGGCGATGTGATGGGTGGAAGAGAGAGATGGAGTGGAGGACAGATGGAAATGGGAGGGAGAAGCAGTAAGGAAGAGAAATAAGTGGGCTATTTTGGAAGGGGGGTGGTGGTAAGAAGTTTGGAGCGGGGAGGGGGTCCAAAATGACAAGAACGTGCCACGATAATGGTGGGCCTGATGGGGTAACCTCTTTTCGGACTCCCCCCCCCCTTTTTTTAAGGTAGATTGCTGGGGGGGTCCAGTATGGACCAAACACCATATATTTGGGCACGTAGATCTCAACTGCCCAGATCTACACGCCGATTAGCACAATCGCGCCCAAGCCCGAAAACTTAGGGTAACACGATTTTGTGGGTTTTTTGCCCCTTTTCTTCATTTCTTTCACCAAGGGGCCAACTTCCTAGGAAAATCACCCATTTACAAATAAATGTGATAACACTCACCACAACAAACTGCATCTCATGTTCCTTCTAGACCTCATTCAGGAGTTCCTTCCCACTCATGAGAAGTATGCTTGTGTTGGATTCTTCCCCTACTGTCGTCTCTTCTATTGGCAACAACATGTGCGTTCTACAATTCTTTTCCAAAGTGTAAGTATTCATTCTCCCATCATGAATGGAATTCCTTTCAAAATGCCATGGTCTTCCCAAAAAAACATGACATACATCCATGGGAATCACATCACACATAATTTCATCTCTATATCCTCCTATTTTAAATTCAACGAGGCATTGTTTAGTGACCATTAATTGGTGTCCTTTCTACAACCATGAGACTTTATATGGTTTTAGATGTGCATTTGTCTCCAGCTCCAATTTATCCACCATCTCTGTGGATACTAAATTATCAGTTCTCCCACTATCAATTATCACTTTGCATACTCTATCTTTATTCTTGCAAGCAATCCTGAACAAACTATTCCTATGCACTGGCTTTTCAACCTTTGGTGCTAGTTTCAAGAGAACCTTCTTCAACATCAAATATGTTCCATCTTATGCTCCTTCTACTTCCACATTCACCTTTTGAGCTTCTGAAATGTGAGCTTCACCTCCTTCTTTCTTTTTCTCGGGACATTCCCAAGACACGTGTCATGTCTTTCCATAGGAATAACACCTTACCTATCCTCCTCTGCTTCTTCCTCTTCCTCTAGAAGAATAATTTCTCCCACCACTTTTTCTCCCTCGAGAAATTCCTCCTCTTTCCGAGTCACCATGTGGTTTCTCCTTCTCATCCTTGGGTTCCTGTGCCTTTTCATGGACAACTCACTTGCCTTTGCTTGGGCTTCTTCCTCTATTTCGTAGACTCTATTTTCTTTCCAACTTATCCTCTACCTTCAAAGCAATCTGATACACATCCTCTACTATCCTTACTGACATCATGTTGATCTCATCCTGGATTTCATACCTCGGGCCATTTATATACCTGGAAAATTTTTCCTCATCCTTCTCTCTTTGTCCAGTCATGATATTCATCTTGTAGAACTCCTCTGTGTACTCTTTCACTATCATACCCTTCTGTCTCAAGTTCTGCAACTTCCTGAACAAATTTATCTGATAATCTTTGGGTATGAATTTATCCTTAATCTTTGCTACAATTCTGTCCCAATTATTTATCTTATGTTTTCCCTTTCTTCTTCTATCAGCCTGCAGTTCATCCCACTAGAGTATTGCGTATCATTTTAACCTGGTGACAACATGCCTCACCTTCTTTTCCTCATCGACATCCTCATGTTTGAAATATTTTTCCATGGATCTTATCCAATCCAACAACTCTTCAGCATGCAAATTACCTTCATACATTGGGATGTCTATCTTCGCTCTAGCTCCCAATTTAACAACTGCTCTCAGCAAGCATTCCTTGGAAACATTTTCCCCTAGAGCTCATTCAACTTCTATTTCTTCACTTTCTGCATCACTGGTGTCTCTAGCATCAGGTGCTCTCAGCCTATGCACCACTTCCATCACCTCCAATATTGCACGAAGCTCTCCCATTTCTCTGTCTACAACATGATTGGCTATAGGTGGCTCCACACGTCTCCTCGGTGGAATTGTGCTGACAATTTCTCACACACAGAGTACAACTTTGAGCTTTTTTTTAAGCTACTTGAAAACAATTTCAGGCTCTGATACCACTTGATGCAGACCCCCTTTCTCTCCTAAGGGTTCCATGACCTCCCAGTCAAGGATCGTGATCTCATGAGATGAATTAGCTCCTTTCAGGACTTCAATAGTCCCTAGAACAATTTCATAGGCCCCCTTTTCTCCTTAACCGCAGGTCTTCTGGAAGATGTGGGCCCCTTCCTCGGTGCTTTTGTAAACTCAGAGGTTTTGGGCGCTATATCCTTTCCGGTAGTCCCTCTCCTTCATGCGACCTCAGGCTATGACCCAGGGCCAAGCCTCCTAGTGCTTCATGACTTCAGACTTCGGATGCCTTGTATGTAGTTGGTCTCTTTCTACGCGGACTCCAAACCAGAGGAGTTACACGAGACCAGATCTATGGTTCATGCTCCCTCCGATGATCAATGGTGGTGATCTCTTGCACTTCGCAACTTCGTGATTTCAGGATTCTTGACTCCTCCACACTCTGAATCCTCTGAATCACGAATTTTCAAAGGAACTTACGACTAACTTTCGTGCAACTTCTACCAGATCTGGTCGTCTAGATGGATCCCACTTCCTATGGATGGATCTACATTCCATATGGATTTTGGGTTCTGTATCTTCAGAAAATTTTCCCCCCTTCACAAACGAAAACCTTCAAACATGCGAAGTCCGAAGGACTTTAAGGTGTAACCTCCTAGCACCTTCTTAATATCTAATAGCTGTCATAGATCCCGATTCCTTTTGCAGGGACCTTCGATAAATCTCTCCCTTTCTATTGGATCTTTGCCACTATTTCTCCTAGTCTTGACTCTGAGGCACTCCTTGCGAACTTGGAATCCTCAAAAAAGTTCGGACTTAGTGATTTCTCCAAAATAAATTTCTCTACGCACTCCTTTCACTTAACAGTCTCGACCTCTTGACACTTAGTCAATTCTTGACCCTGTGCACTCCTTGCAACACTCAGTCTAAGATTCCCATTATTCCTTCTGATCTTTTCTGAGTCAAATCTAGACTCCGTCGACATAGTTCTTGCGGAAAATATGCACTCCTTACATCTGAGCTCTCAAAAGAGAAACGATTGAAACATATCTAGTATTTCATAGACTCATACATTCAATAGTATAATCCATTCATTCATGAAACATGAAATAACAAAAAAGAGTTTAGCAACACAACTCCACACAATTGGATCAATTTTCCTCTGTTATCTTCATTCAAGGTAAAAATGCTTATAGTTATGAAAAAAACAAATGAAATTCAACAATCTAACAAATTTCAGCTATCCTCATCTTTAGCAGCCTCATTTGGGCGTACAACACTTCTACTTATCCCAGAGGGATATTAGGGTTCCCTCCGACTACCTCTATCCTCAAGAAAAAAAACTAACTACTACTTAAGTTCTGTTACATTAAAGTCTAGGAGTGAAACTCCCAGATCACTCGTGATCATTCGCTCCCAATCATTTTGATCTTCTTCAATTTTCAATCAATTCAAGAAAAGGATTTGCAGGAAATTCCATCTTTTAAGATTTTGAAATGATTCAAAGGCATGGTAAGGCCCTGAGTTTTCTCTCCATGTGTGGTTGTTGACAATGCTCCTGCATCAACTTCAATGAAGTCTTACTCTAGGAGAGAAAGGGAGTTAAACAACTAGAACCTCTGAACGCCGAACTCGTGAAGTAATGTCGAACGTCGATTCGAGGATACTTCAGAATATTTCTCAACTGTTGGATATAGACTGTGGTCATCTTAGAACTGACCACTCCGAGAGTAAAGAGGGTATTACACATCAGAACTCTAAACCCCGAAGTTGTGAAATGATAGAGGGCATAGATCTATGGATCTACGTGGACACATCTCAACTATGAGACCTAAGGGGAGTTAGAAGGCTGTCAGTATGGAGTGATGTGACACATTGATGTCACACAGGATGACGTGGAACCACATTCAACATGCCATGTGTCACCTTGGTTCATTCTTTTGGCAGACCCTATTTTCCCACTAGAACGTGACGTGTGTCTCCCATTGATAGGGCCATGTGTCTCTCATTGATAGGGACATGTGTCATCTTTGTTCTCTATCACATGTCATTCTCTAGTGCATGGTTGCATGACCTAATGGCTAATGGGACCCCGGGACTTTAGGAGTTCAGAAATCCAGGAGAATTAGGGTGTTAGGGATTATGCTCCAAAAAGGGTCGAAGGCCGGAGCTACATGGTAGGACCTCGAGAGTTCATAGTTTCGAGACTCCAGAGGTTTGGGGTGGTGTAGTAGGATAATTCAAAAGAGTTGAAGGCCGGAGACACATGGCGGAATTTTGGGGCTTCAGGGCTCTAGAGGATATGTGTGTAGAAATAAAAAGGAGTGTTTAGCACCGAACAATGAATTTTCATAATCTTGTACATTAAATGATGATGAATATCCATCGATGGATTTAACAATGGATGTATTTCCACCATAGAGGTAGTGTAACATACAAAAATATATATAATATTAAGTGATAATAATAATAATAAATAGTTATTAATTATATAAGGGATGCATCCTTTCATGGATGGTCACCACATGTGCCTTTAGGTTCTCTATATATTTGGAACTCTCATTGTACATCTATTCATTGTATATTATCTATTTTATCTCATCATATATATTCTTATTCAATATATTTATCATCCAGTATGGATTACAGTTATTCATTCCATTTATGAAGGACGTCCGTCGTAAGAACTGGATTGGTTCTTTGCACTGGTATCAAAGATTTTTTGTTGATCCTATCCATTGGCCATACAGGCTTGTAGCCTCATACAAAAAAAAAAACAGAGTTTCTCTAATTTATCCATGCCTTTGACCATGTGAGGGAATTTTTCCATTAAAAAAAAATCATCATAAAAAAATTACCATTGAAGAAAAAATATTTCAGTTGCAAGAAATTGTAAGTTATTACGAGATATCAAGAAGAAGGAAAAAAAATAGAGAAGAAAAAAGAAAGAAAGAATAAAAAAGAAAAGATAATTTAAAAGAAAATATTCCAAAGAAGAAGGAAGAGTAAATTTTGATTTTATTGTCGGTGGTTTACAAGCCCATGGTTTTGATAAACCATTGGCCCATGGAAAAGTAAGAAGAGAGGGTATGATATAAAATATTATGGAGTTAGAGATATCCACAAAAAGACAATGAGGAAATTTAAAGGATTTAAAAAAAAAAAAAAAAAGTGAAAAGTGTATTGTTTTAAAAGCGGGTTCTTGAAATTCATACATTTATCATTTATAAAAAATAAATACGAAGTGAACTATGACATCTACAAAGAAAACATTTTTGACAAAATGTTTGTATTGTACAAAAGAGGAAGAGCATGAAAAGGGCCTTATGAATGGAACTCTCCCTTGTCCATATTATAAAAAGATTTCTACTTTAGTAGAAAATCAAGGTGACACACATTGAGAAGTGAAAATAAAAGAATTAGAGAACCAACTAATTCATTATCAACAACACAACAATAATTTACAATTTCAAGTGGGGTTGGAGAAAATGCAAAAAAACCAAGAAGAGAGACAAAAACAAAATCTTGAGGGGAAATTACTAGAAAAAGACAAAGACATTTCTTACTTAAAAAAAACATAACAAGAAGTTATTGGTACAAATAAATGAGGAAAAAGATAAGAAGCAAAGGGATTAGAAGTTAGAACAAGCTAATTGTGGTCTCATTAAGAAATTAACAAAGAAGATGAAGAGAATTTTCACTTAAAGAACCATAATCAAAGCTTGGTTGAACAAATCAAGAAGTTAAAGAATGAGAAGAAATTATCTGAAAAAGATGAAGAAACCTCTCACCTAAGAATACTTAATCAAAAACTTGCACAAATTAAAAGTTTAAAGAACAAAATAACATAAAATTTGGAATCAAAAAATGAAGACAACAAGTTAGGAAATAAGGAAGATTTTTTACGTTTAAGGATACATAATCAAGACTTCTTACCCAAATTAGAAAGCTAAAACATGATAAGAAGTCTTTACAAGAAGAGCTAGATCAGAAAGAAACAATAACTAAATCAATTGAAATATAGAAGCTTCTAGTTCAAAAAATCCAAACCTTAGAGAAAGAAACAAACAATGATCCAATTGAATTACAAGAAACATCAAAAGTTGAAGAAAGATCCAATAAACAATATTCATAAGAGATTTGGGTGCCTTCTCGTCATCCAAATCACAAGATTCGTTACGACCAACAATAAGGTCAAGAGGAATATAAAAAATGTTCTTTTTACCAACAACTAAACTACAACATTGAAAAAGAATGAAGACAAAATCGACAACTTCTATGGAAGCCTAAAATAAGAAATCCTATCTGAACAATCAATCATCAAACAATTCCAATGAAAGTAGATTTGGGATGGATCACTTCCAAAGAGATGCAACATATTACTTCAGGAATTCGAATATTATATTGTTTTGTTTCGTCAAGTGTCACAATTACAAAAACAAAAGATCCTGAGAAGTCAGTTCGAGTTAGAACAAGAGATCGATGATTCTCTAATCATGCTTTGACAAAGCATTTTTAAGGGGAAGACAATGTAACATACAAAATATATATAATATTAAGTGATAATAATAATAATAATAATAATAAATAGTTATTAATTATCTAAGGGACACATCCTTTCATGGATGGTCACCACATGTGCCTTTAGATTCTCTATATATTTGGCACTCTCATTGTACATCTATTCATCATATATTATCTATTTTTTCTCATTATATATTCTTATTCAATATATTTATTGTCTAGTATGGATTACAATTATTCATTCTGTTTATGATGGATGTCCATCGTAAGAACGAGATTGGTTCTTTGTAGGTAGGAGTGATAGGGAGCTCTGGGACTTTGGAGAACCTTGGGATGGTACGAATGAGATGAACCCACGTGAGCACCAAGTGGCCTTTGACCAATGATGCTCACAGAATTTCAGAAGGGCATAAATTCCAATCCCAAGCTCATATTTGAGCATTGTAACAGTGGTTGGAAAGATCTTGACAAGAAGAAGGTGATGGAGATCTTGAGAAGAGGATTTGAGATGATGGAGGATAGATAAAATTTTGATGCCATGTCCCTTAAAAAGGTACTTAAGGGGTTGTGTGTTTTACAAATCGGTATCAGAGTGGAAAACAACACTTGGCCTGCTTGGGATCACAAAAGAGTCGAGTGATTATTTTCTTTCTTAGAAAACGTTAAGGGAGAGGTCACCCTGCCCAACCCTATCTAGCAGAGCATGATTCAAACATAACCTGTATGGGTCGGGGAACAATCATGAGACTATTTTACCAAGGCTAAGATGAGCCCATTGAGAGTAGTATTGTTGTATGAAGATTATCTGCATGAGATCCTTCAGGAGAAGGATGATTGATGTAAATTAAAATTTAGTTGGGATTACCCAACAACATTTAATCATGCTAGTCATTTCTTTGGAAAAATGATATCCAGTCCTACAAAAGTGGGATTATGTCAAGGGACATTAATAATAAAACTTGGATGCATATGGAAAAATATTGAACCTGCAAATTAGGCATGTTATAACCTATGGTGGGTTGTAAGGTATGGTCTATTAATGGATCTTTTTTATGAGAATGATCATATGTTAGCAGGAGTTGACAATAAGAATGAAATATTGATAATGTTGCAGTCTATTACCTTAATAATATAGGACTACAAGGACTAATGAGAGATTGATGCAAGGTCTGATTAAGGAGGTGTCAAAACACCTTTGGATGACCAGTGGATCATATTGGCATCCAAAGGTGGATGGTATCCATATGGATAGGGCTTGGTATACTCAGATAGCTATAATCGGGAGTTTAGAAAAATATTCCCTTGTAGAGATCTGTTGACCAAGAATGAACTGAGTCATGAAGAAGAACTAGAAGTGGTTATCTTACCACCTTGAATGATACCATAACTACCTATCTGAATTCCAAATTATGGAAGTTTTTTATAGTAGAAAGGGAAAAAGTGACCCTTTTTGGTTATTTCCATGTAGAGAGGGAAACATCAGTATGAATTTTGACTGTGACACTAGTCATATGGTTGTAATTCCTCACTAGAGAACACTAATATTAAAACTAAAATATCAATGTGAATGAATGAGGTAAAAAGGTGTGAGCGATGCACTTACATATATCCAAATATGTGTATACATGCTTAAAATAATAATATGACCGCAAGATCTCAACTGAGAGGGAATCTCAATGTTGAGTGTCTCTATGAGACTCATCATAAGGAGGGAATCAACATCCTTGGGATGAGGATCTAGAAGTATGATATGTCCATGTTATGAATGACATGGAAAAGGTGCAAGCAATGAGCTTACATGATGAATGTTTGGGTTATGTGTATATATGCTTGAGTGAATTGATTTAATGCATTGTGAGGTTTGTTGATGTAAAGAGCGATATTAATACCAAATATATATGACTGATATTAAATGTGCAAGGGATGCACATGCATGAAATTTGAATATATGTATACTAAAGGCACGATATGACTTCCTGTATGAGTGAAATGTAAGGTAATAATTTCACTTTCCCAGATTGAATGGATACCATGGATGCATGGTTGACTCTATTCTGAAGAGTCATGAAGGTTTTGTGTTGAATGATAGCTTAAGTGGAATGTGCTCCATTCCCTCAGGAAAGGCTAGTATAAATAGATGAAAGAGTAAATGAGCAAGGATGCTTTGTTGTCATGATAAGAGGAAAAATGATTATGCCTTTGAGGATCACATGAGAATGATTGTGAAAAATCATGAGTTGAATGATTTTAAAGAAATATGTATGTGAGTTGTGAAATATACATATGGTAGCTACACATAGGCTTATGATTATGCACGTGGTTAAGTACATCATGGATGTAAGTTGACAAAACAATGAATGTGTGTGGATAAATAATCTGAATGCATAACAAAGATGCATGTTTATATTCCTTATGGAAATATTTGGTAAACAATTGAAGCTAACTCAAGGTTGGGGCCATCACAGATAGTGAAGGATATGCAATAAGGAAGTTGCATGCCGAAGGAGTTCCTTATGGAGGAACTGTTTGAAGACTCTGTCATGAGAACAGAGTCACAACCTTAATGACTACTGAGAATTGAGTAGTGGACTACAAGTATATATATATATATATATATATATATATATATATATATATATAT
>JASDQU011028816.1:9493-19753 GCA_032191745.1 Picea mariana | reverse complement strand
AAGTAAAGAAGGAGAAAAGAGGGAATACTTTTCTCACTCCAAAAACTCTAAATAGTTTAACAGAGTTGTAAGCCTTACAAGAGTAGTTGTGGAAACAAGTAAAACTGGAAAAGGAAAATAAATAAATAAGTAAGTTTGAATGAATATGATTGGTTAAGACATGATAATTAAGTGCAATGAGGCCTTGGAAAAATAAATCAGTTGGACTGAAATTCCAGGGCTATGTAGGAGGAGTTGGACAAGGGGAGAGTTCCTTGTTGCTTATTGTATTTATCTGGTACGAGAGATTGATTTACTAATGGAGGTAATTGTTTTGGCATAAGGATGATAATGGTTGTATGATTATAGAATCCAATTTAAAATTAGGTTTTGATTTCACTAGCTAACACATTAAGGAGTAATGTGGTAGAGTGCATAGAGATATGTTGGGGAATATATGAAAATGTTTTATCGATTTAAATTCTATGATACATGCATTTTTGTTTTACATGATGACTAATATGTGTGTGTGTGTGTGTGTGTGTGTGTGTGTGTGTGTGTGTGTGTGTGTGTGTGTCAAGTATAAGAAAGTATTGGATTTTTTGGGAAAGGACAAATGCCAATGGTAGGTAACCTCTGATAAAGGATCAATGCAATAAGGTTGTTGTTGAAAGGTTGTTGAAGGGACTTTGGGAGCCCCATGGAGCACTATTAATGAGATAAAAATAAAAAAAAGGGTGCTAGTAGGAAGAACATGTATAAAAATGTTCATGCTCATGTAGCATAAGGTGTGAAGGAATTTGCTAAGAATCACTTCTAAAAATATTTCATTATCTTAAAGATATGCAAATAATTTTGAGAGGTTATGGTGTGCCATTGCTACCCAAGCAGGGTAAGATTCATGAAAAGAAGGAGAACTTACCAATAGATAGAGGAAGTCTATGCCAATCAAGGATGAGTTTTAATCCTTGCAATAAAATGCATAAGGAGTACCATGGGTACAAATGACCAATCCAGGAATATTGGGAATAAAGGTGCTCATAGTTAGCACATTGTTTAGAATGCGTTGAGGAAATCCATGTTTTCTTAAGAGGGAAGACAATGGATTTTCCATTGAGGAAGGAGGACCTTCCAATACTCCACTTGAATTGTGTAGGTGTCAAAGAAAAGATAATTTTGGGTGGCCATGAGTGTTGGCACCCTGGTTGCTAATGAAGGAATAATGATTGGGTGCATTCAAGAGCAACTTTTAGTCTCATATGTCTTGATTTGGGATCATGATCATCCTGTATAAGGAAGCACATTCATGCTACAATAATGAATGAGAATGAATAAACGATATGGTGAAGAGTTTCGTTGAGCTCCAACACACCATGGAAAATGCTTTTCATAAAGTGTGGAAAACTTGAAATCATTGCAAGGGTGCATTGTGTATGAATGTGGCCATGAATATTGACACATTGATTAAAGTCATTTGATATTTGAATTGCATTTGGAAAAAAATTAGTATGTTGAAAGGATGCATACGTAAATAATGATATTTCCTTTTACTTTGTGTCCTTGAATAGATAAAGATGACTTGGACTATTAGTATGCATAGTGTTGAAAATATAATGTGTAGGAAAACTAACAATTTGTTTGGTTGAAGAATGTTGAAATTGCATGAAGAAAAGGGTCTTGGATATGGTAGCATTGTAAGCCCATAAGGGAGAACAATTTCCTGTTGAACTAAACTACTATGAAGAGGAAATTGCCATACTTGTCAATCTGGTCCCTATGTAGAATAGATCTGAAAATAAATGTGGGATTTGGAAGTCTGTGAGTGACAGATTTGCAAGGAAATTGTGAATTTGAAATTGATGATAATATCTCATGATTTCTGTATACTTGTGATATAGGTGGAATGAAAAATATCTGTCTTGGGAGGACATATGAAGGTTGTCAAGATGGAAATTATGAAAAAGGTTATTGTTCAGACATGAGGACCCTGTGGTAATCCATGATCCTCCTATAATATGTTGTGTTGTGGAAACACAAACCCAAGGGATGCCTCAACAGAGAAAGTCTGAGGGACGCCTTGACTATAAGTCTCAATGAAGTCTTTATAACTCTTCCTCTGTGATAAATCCTTGGCAAGGCAAGATGGATCACTTGAGGAACTGTATAACAGAGAAGGGGATGCAGGAGCCTAGGCCTGGAGGGTGAGTGACCGAAAGAAAGAGGAGAATTTGATAATTCTTATAAACTATTGATTGGGATCATGCACACAATGGGTATGTCCGGGAAAAATAGTGAGAAAATATAACAAGGAATCCATTTGGATGCGAATCCATGAACTACACAGATAAGTATTATTCTAGATTTTAAATTTTCCTCTTGAATTTTGCACAACAATAAAATGTTTCTGCATGAAATTGTGATTAATATGCTTGTTGTCGAAGATTATTGAAGGTAGTTGATGAAGGACAAGAGTCTAGAAAGGACTTGACCAAGAAAGAGGATCAAGATTTCCGAAGCAGTTGAATGGAAAAGGCATGACAGGTGTTACTGAGAAAGAACACCGAGGATGATGTTCCTTTTTAAGGGGGAGGGAATTGTAATACCCTTGTTTCCCCCAACTTGTAATTAATCATTAATTATGATTACCATGCTATGGCATGTGTACAATGTAAATGTATTACTATTTAGATTTCCAACAACTAACTATGGGGGTGAAGCCTTGAAGTACTGGCCATGATATCACTAGAGAAAAAGAGTGAGGAAACTATGGAGAGGGTTCATTATGTCAAAATGACCCAAATTTCTCCTTGTTGAAATGATAAGCCTCATCCTGATCCCAAGGAGAAATCAGTTAATGAGAAAAGGATCGGTGGTTGAAAAATCAACTACCCCAATGAATGGAAGGATGGAGGGTCTAGTTGGGGAGACATAATACTATCAGCCCGAAGTACCATAGAGGGCAGTTTTTCTTGCAGGACCACATGGCCCTGAGTTTCCTTCTAACAGAAGTAACAAGACAGATCCAGAACCTTCCTTAGAAGGAAGAAGGTGTGAAAGAATACATGCAAAGGAGGGAAAGAAGGAGAGACCAATCCCGCAGGGAGCATGCGACCGAGGATATAGAGAGAGAGAAAAGAGGAAGAGTGTGAGAGGCGCTCTAGCTAAGAAGAATAACTTGAAGCTTGATACATTGTTCTGGTTACTAGAGAGAACAAGAGAAAAGATCTTTGAGAAATTGAAGAAAACATAACTTGAGCACAAAATCGTGAGCTTGATGTTGAGGGAGCATCTAATAAACCTCATAGAGACTGTGACAGAGAGAGAGAGAGTTTGAGAAACTGCAAAAGTTCCCTAGTGATATCATGGCTTGGCATGAGGGTGGTTGGAGTGCTAAGAATGAATGTCTATGATCCTATGGTTGGGTGGAAAGGTGAACATGCACATTCAGTTGGTCAGTGATCGACTGTAATAGATAAGTATCTCGTTTACTCTGTGCACTTGAATTGAAATGCATAATTTGAATGTCTGTAATTGTGATAAATTATGCCTCGCATGAAATTGATGGAGATAGTGCTTATTGTTCTTCTGTGAACTGTTTCCTTCGAATGGTTGTAAGATGACATGTATGGCCCCTAGGTTGGTTGGGAAATCCTGAAGGTATTTTTCCCAGGATCAACTTCATAGTCCTAGAGTCGGGGAAGACTCTATGAGATTGTAACAATATTGTTGGTCCTTCGAAAATGCCTTTCCCTATTTTAGAACCTAATTTCTGTGAACGGAAGGCGCTTCCTTCCAACTAGTCATCCAAGTAATCGCGGGCTCATTCCCATCGCCTTAACAAAATTTTGACTCGGAGCTAAGGGTGTAGCCCTCATAACTTGTTGAAAACCTCATATGACTAGGACCATAGAACCCAACGCTATTCCCAATAGGAGCTAAGTGGTTCAGGACTTTGGGAGATCGGGACTCTAGGGAGGACAAACACTGTAATGTCCAAATGCACTGAAGGTGACCTGTCGGACCGATAACCTGACGGATGATCGACAGTTGGTGGTCAATTACCTGTAATCATGGGATTTGTCTCCTTGCTAAACCCCAGTCATCTTCTCGGTCACAAAGTAATGTGAGTCATAGATATGAGGGTATTCAGGAGCCTCCCTGACCATTGGATCTATGTCAAGGTCAGACCGACGTTGACCACTTCAAGAGAAAAGAAGTTTATAACATCAAAACCCTTGAATATTGGAGTCACGAAGTAAGGTGGGTCGTCAATCTACGGATCCTTTAGGATCCCTAGATTGTGGGGACGTGCGTAGCATGTCGAGAACATGTGGGGATCCATGTGTCGAGCAATGGTGATGCCACATGTGGTGGTTTTTTGGCAGAGAAAATAGACTTCAGTGACCTAAGGCATGTGCCACACATCTCGCTAGCATGTTTTAGGTTGACATGTGTCCCTCTAGGAGTGGCCTAACACTAAAACCTAGGGACTCTGGAGCTAGAGTTGTGATTTGTTGATCTGGGGAGTCCAATGAGAACCTCTCCCAACCGTTCGATCAATTAGTGGAAGGATTTGTGGATATGACTTCGATGAAGTCCTAATCCGGGAGAGAAAGGGCGTTAAATAGCTAGAACCTTTGAATGTCAAACTCGCGAAGTAACACTGACCATTGATTCAAGGATACTTCATGATCTTTCTCGATCGTTGGATTTAGATTGTGGTCAACCCGACGCTTACTGCTCCGGGAGTAAAGAGGGTATTACATAGCGAGGCAGTATATTTATGGATCTATGTGGACACATCTCGACCGTGAGATATAAGGGGCATTGGAATGTTGTCAGTCTAGAGTGATCTGGCATGCTAATGTCACCCAGGAAGACGTGGACCCACATTCAACATGCCACATGTCACCTTGATTCGTACTTTTCACAAACCCTATGTTCCCACTAGAACGTGACACGTGTCTCCCATTGATTGTTCCATGTGTTATTTATTTTCTCTACCGCGTGTCATTCCTTGGCGCGTGGTTGCATGAACTAATGGATAATGGGACCCCTGGAGTTCAGGAGTTCGGAACTCTGGGAGAATTAGGGTGTTAGGGATTATGCTCCAAAAAGGGATGAAGTCTAGATCTACGTGGCAGGACCTATAAATTTGTTGAACCTACACATAATAGATCTAGGTAAACAATAATACACACATTTGCAGAGATAATTTGAGAAAGAAGAAGAAGGAGAGAAAGAATAGAAGAATTATCATTAACCGTAATGAATAATGAATAATTTACACATGATATACTCTATATAACTCAATGAGTGTGCACTGGAGGAGAACTAATGCACCATAGTGGTGGTCTAGAGTGATCTAGACACACACTAGAAGTTATGGGAGTGAACTGCCACCTAGTCTAGTCTCTCAGGCAGTTACGAGAGTGAACTGCCACCTAGCTGAGTTAACTAGTCAACTAGCCTTGAGTTAACTGAATGAACAAAGAGTAGTGAGGAGTAGATCAAGGAATCAAGGGTAATGTTCTAGTTTGGTGATGATCCCAAGTAAAGTGTGCATTATTTCGTGATGATCCCAATGTTTCATGGTGACAAAACCAATGCAACATCTAAACTCAACTCAGCTAGTCAAACTGAAGTGTCAACTAAAGGAGAATATTCTTTAGGGGGAATATTCTCCCCTAAAATATAGGAGTCTGTATAATACTAATTATGACAAATAAACAAGGAAAAACCTTAGAAAAAATAAATCCTAGGTGTGTGTGAAGTAACTCCAACACCCCCCCTGAACATCACTATGGTGAAAATAAAGAATGGGTCCTGGCAACGAGGCCATGCTAGGTACCCAAATACAAAAGATACACTGAAATAAAGTGAGGAAAGAGGGAAAACCTCATGGGAAAACCCCCCCCTCAAGGTACAATGTATGTAAAAATATCTAAAATTTCTAGGCAACTGTGTCCTTCACTCCAAGATGACTTCCCAAAGAATGGAACTTCTACTCAGTGAAGGTCTTGGTGAAGATGTTTGTCATTTGTTCTGCTGAAGGAAAGAACTGTAACTCGATGATCCCCTTGTGTACTAAGTCTCGGATGTAGTTCATGTGGATCTCGATGTGCTTCGTTCGTTTCCTCTGAACTGGATCTCTGCAAAACTTCAGATTGCTCTGGTTGTCACACAAGATGACGATCAACTGATGAAGTTGAATGCCCAACTCAGTGACAAAATGTTGTAGACACATAGCCTAAATGGTTATGTTAATTACCCCTTTGTACTCTACCTTGGCTGAATATAGAGCAATGTCGGCTTACTTCTTGCTCGACCAATAGATAGGCCCGGAAACAAGACTGGTTGAGTAACCAGATATGGACTTGCGATCAGAACTATCACCAACCCAATCAAAATCAGTAAACCTGATGAGATCTAATGTAGATTCTATTGCATAATGAATCCCAAAGGTCATGGTGCCCTATACGTATTGAAGGATACACTTTGCAGCTTTCCAATGTAGCTCATGTGGCTCATGCACGAACTTGGAAACTACGCAAACTACATAGGAGAGGTATGGTCTAGAGTGTGTGAGATACAACAAGCTCCCCACTAGCTGTCTGTAAAGTGTGTTTTCAACCAGTGGAGTCTCCCCACCATCCTCAAGTTTGACACCTGATAGGAAATGAGTCAGAGCATACTTGCAGTCTGTCTTGTGAAATCTCTCAAGGAGATCTTGTGCATACTTGGCCTGAGACAGTTTGATGTATGGTGAATCCTAAATGATCTCAAGTCCAAGGAAGAAGTGTAGAGGACCCATGTCCGTCATCAAAAACCTATCATGTAGAATCCTATTGACTGCAACAATCACTGAATTTGAGCAGTCAATGATCAACAAATCATCATCGTACAAAACTAAGAGTAGAATTAAATCAGTCATCCTGAGCATGTATACGTTCGTGTTTATTTACAATGTCCAAAGTTATGTGACAAAAGGTAGAAGTCCATATTGCCATACCATGCCCTTGGGGCCTGCTTGATGCCATAAAGGGACTTCTTCAGTCGACAAATCAAAGATGAGTCTTGCATAAATCCCTCGGGCTAGTCCATATAAATATCCTTAGAGAGAACATCGTGAAGAAATGCATTTTTCACGTCCATCTGATGGAATTCCCATCCTTTGGCTGTCGCAATGAAAAGTTCCAATCATATGGAATCCATATTCTCTACTGGAGAAAAGGTCTCATCATAGTCAATACCATGAACATGTTGAAATCCTTTGGCAACAAGACTAGATTTGTATCTACTAATTTTTCCATCTGCTGCGCTCTTGGTCCTATAGACCCATCTGCATATGACAAGTTTCCTCCCAGAAGGAAGGGGAACCAGATCCCAAGTTTGGTTCTCAATAAGGGAGTTGTACTCCTCCTGCATGGTGGATTCCCAAAAGGGATTTCCAGCAACCTCTCCATAAGACTATGGATCTGAAGATTGAACCAAGAAAATATGCCTTGATGGCAATGGTTCAGTGGAAGTGAGTGCAAGAGGAGGCTCCTCGAAATAAGATTGAGTCCTCCTAGTATCAGTTGGATCACCAACGAGATCCACTAGATCCTGAAGAGTAGTATGTGCCCACTTAGGCCTCTGCTCTGGCTCTACAACTGCATCTGGATGCTCTGACTCTGCAACTAATTGTACTGACTCTGAATCTAAATCATTTGATTCCTTTGAATCATAACTCTCATCTGAAGAAGATTCGGCATGTCCATGCTCATCATCTCAGACATGTGGAAGAATGAAGGTCTGTGCATGTGGTTGTTGAGGTACATGCAAGGCACTTTCCTTGAATTGGACACTTTTCTCAATGATGTGTCAGTCTGAGGAGAGGTCAATAAGTCTATATCCCCTGACATCATTAGGGTATCCAAAAAAAATGCACTCATTTCTTTGTGGATCAAGTACCTTCCTCTTTTCAGAGGGAATCCGGGCCCATGCGCGTGAACTAAAAATGAAAAAGTGGGTCACTTCCGGTTTGAGGCTGCTCCAATCCTCATATGGGGTCTTATCCTTGAAATATCTATGGGAGATCTATTTTGGATGTATGTTTCACAATTAAGTGCTTCGGTGCATAGTCTTTGTGGTAATGACTTTGCATGCAACTTGCAAGACTCCATCTCCTTTAGAGATCTATTTTTCCGCTCAGCAACTCCATTTTGTTGTGGAGTATAGGGAATTGTGTGCTACAACTGAGTCCCTTCCTCATGGAAAATACTATGGATCTCATGATTTACATACTCTCTCCCATTATCAGTTCAGAGGACTTTGATATTCTTTCCAGACTGTGTCTCAACCAAGGATTTGAAATCTTTGAGATGTTGAAAGACCTCAGATTTTTTCTAGAGAAAGTAGATCCATGTAAAACGTGAGAAATCATCAACAAAAATGAGAACAAACCTCGCTTTTTTGATATATGGATGCATAAAAGTACCCATAAGGTCACTTTGGATCATATCTAAAGGTGCAGAAGCTCTCTGAGACTTTCCTTTGTCGAATTTTTCTTGAGGGTTTTTTCCGAGAACACATCCCTCACACAATCCCTTGGAGAAATGGATGTTTGGTAGACCATCAACCAATATTTGCTTGCTAATTTGTTTCATGTATCTGAAATTCAAATTTCCAAACATTTTGTGTCAGATCCTACTACTTTCATCAGCATGAGTAAGCAGTAAAGCAGAATCAGGTTCAATGAATTCAGAAAAAGTATACAATCTAGACGGATGATTTACCTCACCGGTAGCAACCCTAGAGTTGGTTTGCATGTCCTATATGTCCACATAATTTGGTGTGAATATGAATTTCTTTCCAGTGTTAGAATTAGTCATCTGATAAACGGAGAGAAAGTTGACAAAAAGTTTGGGAAGGTGCAACACATTCTCGAAGCTTTTGTTGGTGAGTTCAATCCTTCCTTTGTCGGTGACTTCGACAAAAGAGTTGTCCCCCATCAGAACATGAGGACCTTTGAATGAATCCAAAGAAGAATATACTGCTTTTGAGGAAGCCATATGATGCGATGCTAATGAATCTACGATCCAAGCATTGGGAGAGTAGTTGATGCCAATCAAGGCATGGCTATAATTTCCTTTCTTGAAATTCGTATCTTCTGGTTTCTTCTTCTTGGCACCCTCGGGGATGCGATCTCCAAGGTTATTTTGTTGAAGTATTTGAGACATCGGATCTATTTTATTTTTTATGGATGTGGATTCTGAATGGAATCCTTTGTGACAATACATGCATTTCTCCCCTTTTCTTCCCTTTTCCCCTTTGGATCCAGAGTCATTGGTGAAGGGTTTTCTGTACCCTTCCTTATTCGAATGTGCATGAGATTTCCATTTATATTTATCTTTATATTTATGATATTTGTGGCTTCCATCTTGCACAGTGAATGCATGTGCTCTTGGGTCTTTGATTGTGCCCATGTTGATGAGCTTGGTTTGCTCTTGTGTTAGGGATTCGATAAAGTCCTCAAGAGAATGTATATTCTAGGTGGCTCCAGAGGTGAATCTAATAGAATGGAATGTGGATATGAATACAAAGAATTCAGGATCAATCTTGAAGAGAATAGTGAGAACCATTTTTTTCTCCTCCTTCGATTTATCAACCCTGCAAGCTTTGAGTTGTGATAGTAAATCCTTGAATTTTGTAATGAAATCTTGGATATTGTTGAATATTTTTGGATCCAATGTGAGAAAATCCACCTCCAACATGTGTCCCCTCATCTCATATTGTTTTCCAAATATCCCTTCCAAGTTGGTCTAGGCTTCATTGGGAGTCTTACAGGAAGATATGTGAGAAAGGAGATCGGGAGAAATAAGACTGCAAATTGTTCTGAGTGCCTCATCCATGAGATTTAAGTACTTGAATTTTTCTATGGCTGATGTCAGTTTTGTATATGTATTCAAGGTTAACCTACACAACCCTCTGGTTTGGAGATGTATGGCTATTTTATCCTTCCATGCAAAATAGTTGTAAGGTGTAAGAATGAATTCTTTTTGGAAATCCATCTTTCTGATGTGTTCAATCTTTTGTTCCTGCAAAAACTTTTGGTGTAGCCTTTTCTTAGCAGTCTTTCGGATTTGATACCATGTAAATGTGTTGAACCTAAAAATAATATATCTAGATAAACAATAATACACACATTTGTAGAGATAATTTGAGAAAGAATAAGAAGGAGAGAAAGAATAGAAGAATTCTCATTAACCGTAATGAATAATGAATAATTTGCACATG
>JASDQU011028814.1:27246-44927 GCA_032191745.1 Picea mariana | reverse complement strand
CCAACCCTCACATGCAAAACGATTTGCCCAAGAGGGGCAAAACACTTCCTTTTGAGCTTGACGTCATACTTGGGTGCTAGGGTTTGGTGGTGGTGTTGCCACACATTGACACATGGACGTTTTGAGGAGGTGGAGGTCTTCACCATGAGGAGATTGCCTTGATGCTTGACATGTGGCCTTTGGAGGCCTACCAATGCTTCTCCAACACCAATGACTTCTTCTAGGTGGAAAAACGTCCCCTAAAGGGGAGACGTCCATCTAAATTAGGGTTTTGCTTGTGCAAAAGTGAAAATTTAAATGAATTATTTAATATTACTTTGTTCAGGGGGGCAAGATTAGGGTTGTTTACCCCTAGTCTTGTGGTTTACCCCTTAATATATGGATAAGTCACCTTAGTGACATTTTGTATAAATAAGAAATCATAAGATCTCATTTGGACATAACTCTCCCTCTTGTGAGAGGACTTGATCTGAGATTTTCGCTACACTTGGCTATATTTGTCTTTTGTGCACTTGTCTATGGCTATCTCTTGTGAATGGTTGATGGAGGAGTGAGGCGCTAGCCTTGGATGAATGCTTTCTAGCTTTTATGGTGGATCATCTTAGCATCTTTGTTGATTTTGGTATGGTCTTTTACTCTTATGCTATCATTTTTTCAAGTCAAGGATTGTTGTGCTAGGAGCTAAGTGGGAAGTAAGAGTATTTACACCCCCACTCTAGTCTCTATCATTTATTGCTTAAAGTTCATTGATGTTGCAAGGGTTTGTTTGAGGAAGTAAGAGGATTTACACCCCTCATTCTCAAACCCTAACTAGAGATACTTGCCTTGGGAAGTAAGAGGATTTACACCCCCAAGGAAGTAGCATCTCTAGTTCATTTATTTAACTCCATTAACCCAATAGTAAAGGCACTGGTCATTTTTTTTTTTGCATTGGAGATCATTGCCTTGGAAAAGGTGAATTTTTGTCTTTTGAAAGATCTCTTGCTTGGAGTTGGTTTGCCACATTGAGAGGAGTCTTCCCCTACTAGGGCGTCCCCTCTCTCCCACTACTTAAATTGTTGTTATAAACTTTAACCTACAGCCATTAGGTCTGCATAATCCTAGCTACTAAGTCATTCTTCACTCCTAAACTAATCCTAGACTAGCTCCTAAATTTTGCACACTAACTCTACTAACTAGGGCACATCTTTTGGGCTACTTGTTGGCATCTTTTGATGGCGTAATTTGCTGATAAAAGTGAATGAAAGCTACAGCCATAAGGCTGCAATTTTCTGCAGAAAATACATGTTACAACAGCTTGCTTTGTTTATCCTCAAAGTGCCATATTTCGGTAATAATTGATAGCCATACTCATTGATAATATTGTTGATTGATCTTATGCTTTACATGTTGATTTGAATGTCTTACTTGTTGATATAAACTGTCATCTACTGCTGCAAATTAGGGACAGCAAGCTTAACTTGTTGATCCATACTAACATATATCATTGCAAGTTGGATTTTCTTGTGTCTCGGGCAAGTACAATCATCCGAAGAAGTACTATACCTTTGGAGCAACAATCACTTGACTTACAAGGCATCTCTTACCACATCTCACTCCACTTAGACTTGACTTCTAGGGGTTCCACTTCCATATCTATTCATCTATCTCATTCCCCCTAGGGTCACCGGGATCGCCTCCCTAGAGTGACCTAGTCACCCTTGAAATGCGGGACCTACATCGAGGTGACGTTGGGTGTAGGATTTCCTTAGTTGCAGCACTTGTTTTTGTGGTTGGGTTAGGCTTTGCCCAACTTACAACTTGTGCTATAACAGGAGGAAAGGTAAGCAAACCCAAACTAGGACCGAGTCCAAGCTTTCCTCCACTGGGTCATAATTTTGATGTTTTGTAGCTTCGGGAAGGTATTCTCACATGATCCTAGGTG
Source organism: Picea mariana (assembly GCA_032191745.1). Taxonomy (NCBI): domain Eukaryota; kingdom Viridiplantae; phylum Streptophyta; class Pinopsida; order Pinales; family Pinaceae; genus Picea; species Picea mariana. The sequence goes on along the minus strand of JASDQU011028814.1, from coordinate 43,003 downwards.
TTGGGCATGTGGGAATTGTCATGGGCACCATATTACACTTTCGGTTCGGTGAAAACCCCCTTGTATTTTGAACAAGGGGATTGGGGGCTTAGTGATGGGGCTTCACACCCACATGTGTGCCTAATTTGATGTTGACTTTGTGGAGGGGCTTCTCAAGTTAACCCCTATACTTATATAAATAAAAATGATGTCATTGTGACATTCTATTGTGGAGTGATAAGTGTGGTGGAGCCTTGGAAATTTCAGTATAGCATTCTTGGTGACCTCCGCAAGCTTGGTGACTACAGCTAGTTATGGAGAGGGGCCGCTAGGCCTCAGGTCTGCAATTGTTTCCTTTGTTTTGGGCAAGCTTTCTAGGGCAGCACTGGGATATTCTGTTGTGTGGGCAGCAAGGGCAGCAAACCTCAAGCTTGAGGTAGCCAACTGCCTTAGGATCCCTGCCACATAGCCTTGGGACGATCAAGAGTGGCTCGGCCTAGTGGGATAGGGCAGCCACAGGCCCTAGGTATGCTGCTACAGGTTTCGGCCAGGTTCAGGAGGCTGGAAAAGGGTAGTAGCAACAGAGTTAAGGGCTCGACCTACTGAGAGAAGGCTGTAGCAGACTTGCTGGGAAGTGAGGAGGGCTGCTGAGGTGGATGACAAGTTTGTTGAGGCTGCTACAGGTGGACAGCAAGGTGTTGGGGGTGTTCTGGAGGCTCAGAGGTCAACCACAGGTGTGTTGGGAAAGAAGAGAAGGACAGCAGCATTATTGAGGGCAATTCTGTGCTGAAAAGAGGTTGGTACAAGTATGGAAGGGCTGTCACAACCACAGTTTTGAGGGTTGTGACAGCAATCTTTGGACAGTCCTGAAGCAGACTTTGGACAACCCTTGAGGGCTGAGTCAGCTGAGTTTTCGGGACAGCTTGGAGGGCAGATTGAGGGCAGACTCTGAGGGTTGTTTTGAAGGACTAAAACAGCAGACTGAGAGCTGTAACAAGTGTGTTACAGCAGTCCCTTGAAGTGGCCTTTTGGACAGTTGTTGAGGACTGCCACAATCAGTTGAGTTGACCAGGTTTTGGCATGGAAACCAAGGAGGGTTTCAGCTGTGCCTTGTAAGTGAATTTTGGTATTCTACTTTATGTAAGATTGGGTCATTGTCCCTGGTACGGGAGCCCATTGGTTCTTGGTTTAAGAACATTGGATTTGAGCATTAAATTCTTGTGTACCTGTGTATGATCTAATTGCTAGATTTATCTACCGCTGTGCTAAATAGTTAGGCATCTCAATGTATTTATGTTTACAGTTCAAATTGGGTGAATTTGTGTATAACTGTTGAAACAATAGACCAGACCTGAGGTGCGGTCAAAATCTAACACATAATCCATAGACCATTTATTAAGATAGAATCCGCTTTCCCCTTATTATCTCTCAGATGAGTCAGATCTACTCCGTGTAAACCTAAGCAAGAACTATGAGTAATTAGCCCAAGGTCACCACTAATTACTCCTCCCTTCAGATTGGTGTTTCTCCACCCATAGGGGAACGTTCCTTTTGTTCATGCACTGTCAATCACTTATAAAATATGTGTGGTTAGTATGAAATATTAGCACATAAAATAACTGTCTTTGATATGCATACAAGCAACCAAGGATATAAGAAAGCATATAATTAAATAATATGAGAGAATTCCAATGCACAACAACTAAATAAGAAAGAAAGAAAGAAGATGGGCATGCACTTTAAGTGATCGATACAATCAAAGTAAAGGCATTTAGGCCACCCACACCACTACACAAAACAAGACTATTCAACATCGAAATAAAAGAGTTGAGAATAAACTGCATAGTCAAACCCTATCATTGTATAAATCAAAAGATTGTTTGCATCATGGAGACAAAAATAGAAGACTGGCTGCAATAGGTTGCACTGCACAAAGTGTCGGCAGAAATGAGAGAAATAAAGAATGGAGGAGAGGAACGCTAGCTGCTCACTGCAAAAATCTAACCCAAATAATGTCATTCACTCTGCTTTTATAACTCTCCAAATTCCCAAAAGTGAGCAGCCTGCTCATGTGAAATGTGACTATTGTTAAGTGGTTGTTTTAAATAAAGAAAGCTGATGTAAATGCTAGATAACAGCCATAAATATGGCCAAACTCTCACTAAATAATAGCCAGTTAGGAGTCGACCTTGTTATCGCACAAATTATAGGTTGGGCAAAGTCCAACCCAATCCACAAGATGGTGATAACGATGGGAGAGTCTACCCACTATCACCTTAGATAAACCCTCTCCTCGCTTTAGTGAAGGAGAAATCCAACACAAGGGGGGAATCCCAGGTGACCCTAGGGGGGAATGAGATGGAAAAGGGAACTAGGGAAGTAATGCCCCTATAGGTCAAGTTATTAAGTGCAAAGTGGTTTGATAACGAATCTCGGAGATGGTTTCTGGTTGCCAATTACTTGAGTACCTGCGAAAGATAATTGTACCTGCCCGAAACACAAGAAGAAATGTGTATACAAAATCAAAGTTAAGTGGACAAGCAAGTTAAGCTCATTGTCCCTGATTACAGCAGTAAACAAGAATATATATAAGCGAGGAAAACAACTAATTGCTGCAGATTTAACCACTTAAAGCATCCAAGATTTGTTGGAGAATGAAGCATAAGACATGTAGGTAAATCCCCAATACTTTAGCACAAACTTTAGTGGTATTAGAGGGCTGTTATATGATATTTTCAGAGTAAATTTGTAACATCCAAGTGGCTGTAGCAAAGATTTGCTACAGCAGCAAGTTTTAACCACGAAAACTAGCAAGTCATACGACAAAAAGTTCACCAATTAGCAGTGGAATGATAATAATGGTTTACTAGCAAATTTCCACGGTTAAAGTGCAAGTTAAAATCACAAATAGAAGATGAATTGCTGCAGCCCTAATGACTGTAGCTTTTTATTAGCTATAGCTCAAAATCCACTTGACCAATCTAGACGCCCTAGAGGGTTTAGCAAGCTTAATGCATATAGAAAAGATCCCAACTCAAACAATTTCAATATCTTGTAATTCTACATATCCCAATGCAATGATTTTATTTCTCCAATGCAAGAAATTAGTGCCTTTAACTACTGGGTTATGGAGTCTTTAAAATGAAGGAGCTAGTTGTGCTACTTCTAGGGGCTGTAAGCCCTTTTACTCCCCAAGGCAAGCAAAACTAGCTAGGAAAAAATCTAGGAGGATGTAAGCCCTTTTACTTCTCCTAGTATTCCTTTATGCAACAATTTATTCCAAGACAATTATGATGAGCTTAGTGGGGTTGTATGCCCTTATACTCCCCAAAGCTTAGCAAATTAACCTTGCAACCAAGAAAAGAAGCAATAACAAGAGAGATTCCTTACCTAGTCCAAGCATTAACAAGATAAACTCCTTTTAACCAAGAAAATCCACCATAAAAGCAAGAAATAGCCTCCAAGAAAAATAGCACCTTACTTCTTCATCCAATAGCCGAGACAAATCATCACAAGAGATAGTAGCAAAAGAGATAGACAAAATTGCCCAAGTAGGGCGCGAATTTCAGCCAAGTAGTCTTCTCACAATGGGAGAGCTATAATAAAATGAAAGAGTTTCATCTCTTTTTATACAGAACCTCTAAGATAATGTTTGTACACATACAAAAGGGTAAACCACAAAATAGGGAGACGGACCTCCCTTATTTTGCCCCTTTACATCACAAATTCAAAATTATTTTTTTAAATTGCACATAAGAAATCCTAAGATGACGTCAACCCTCTAAAGGGTGACGTTTTGACACTTTTTGCAAGTCGTTGGAGTAGAGAATGGAAGTCGTTGGGCCCTCTAGGGCCTCCCTCTCATATGCTAGGTTTTCCTCCGTCAATCCAAGCCTTCTCCCATCAAAACATGCCAAGTGTCCATCATCAAAATCTCCACCACCAAAACCCTAGCCCTAGGGTGACGTCAAGCTCCTCAAGTGTGACGTTTTGGCCTCAAGAGCAAAACGTTGGGCCGATAATGGGCTAGGATAGATCCTCTAAGGTGTCTCTCTGGCCTCCAAAGGATACCATCATYGTCCAATGTGTGGGCCATGGTATCCAACCTATGGGCTTCAAGCCCCAAGGAAACCCAAGCTAGGCTTGTTCTTCCAAATCCGTCCACCAAGCAAGGTCCTACAAAGACAATGAATATGCCCTCCAAGGATCTCAAGTCAAATGTATCATGATAAGTAAATCAAATCAATAAAAGAGCCACCTAAGCATGTGCATCAAAAACCACTTCATCAAACTAAACAAGTGCTCAAAGACCCTATGCAATTTTCCAAGTTTAGGTATGGGARGGTTGACAAGGTGACCTATTGAGTAGATCATTCCTCAAGTCAAGGAGTGTTTCCCAGGTGAACCCCTCTCTAAGACATGTGGAGAAGATGATATGGATGGAGAAAAGACTTTTGGGCATGGGGTTCATGACATACAAGGGATCGTAGTGTCTCMTTTATGGGTGCCTTTGTAGAGGGTGTGTTGCACCTTCRTTTTCAGTGCATCCTTTTTCCAATCCCATTTATTGCCATTAATTAATTAAGGTCCAAACACTGGGTACTCCCTAGAGTTAATCGATTAGCTTGGGGGACAGTACCAAAGTGTCACTTGAAGGGAGAAGTACACAGAGTGCCATGGGGGTATAATCTAGCTAGTAATGCACCTTATGTAGATCCCTCAACAAGTGGGACATTTATGTTTATGTGTTTGTTTTTGCAGGTCTTTGATTTTTTAGGAGAAACATTTCATTGTTCTCAAGACCTCTTTGGGCAAGCATCTGGAAGGTTTGTAATTAGGGTTTAATCTTTTACCAACTACCTCCTCTCTGGGCCTTCAACCCCTTCTTCCCATGAAATGAGGGACAATCCTTTCTTGGGTCAGTACACCCGAAAATCCCAAAAGGTAAGGAGATGAGGGGATGAAGTGTGGAAAGTGACAAGTATGGTCGAGAATGGCACAATGACTCGTCAAAGGGACCCCCCAGTGGCAAACATATTCCGAAGGGTGACCACTTACTAGGGCGCAATGTCAAGCACCAAGGTGAAACAGGACAAAGAGCATAATTTCCAAGCAGACGTTACATAATCAAAAGTAGTTTTAAATGCAACAAACTCAAATGACTCAAATATTGAAATGACACTCACCATAATACCTGGCTTGTACCTCATGGAGCAAGACCCAATGTCTTCCGGAAGCAAGTTGATGTGGTGGATAGCCTCATGATGAACCTGGAACTGTGGTGGTGAGGTGGGTCTATGTCTGTGCAAGTGGATGTTGTTAGACATATGCCTCTCAGTACTCCATGTCTGCAACCTGAAGGCCTCGAGACATCATCTCCTTGGTTATCCCTAGGAATTGGGGATAACATCTAGCTCCTACTTGGGGACATGTACTCGTCGTAGAGTGCATGAGAACTACAGCATCTCCTGGTAGACCTTTTCTTACACACACTGAAACAACAAACTGTTAAGTGTAGGATGGCTCACTCATCCTTTGTCCATATAATAAAAAACCCAAAATAACAACTAATCTAGAAAAGAAATGTTTTTTGTATTTTTCATATACATGATAAAAAGAGAAACATGTAAATCAATAATGCAAGTAGAGAAAAATGAAAATCAAGGATGAGCTACAACTAAGCTACTATGAGCAATCAAGATGCAAATGCAAGAAAGCAAAATGACCTACCTACTTACCTGGGGCCCTAGGGCCTTGAAGATCAGGCGATAGATGATGTCAAGGGAAGTCATACAACCAGTGCAACCATCTGTCCATCATTTCATCAAGGTATCTCCCCCTATTCTTAATCATGTAATACCACAAAGATAAGTTGAGCACATAATAATCATGAGCATAAATAGACATATAATCAATCATGAAAAGAAACTCATGGATATGGGTGGGAGGGAGGAGATCCTACTGGAAAGAGAAATCGCAACCCTGATCATCCAGGAAATCCTGCCTGGAGTGATAGCCACAAGCTCAATCAACCCATCTATAAAGAGGACTACCGTATATAGACGATGGCTGATCTTCATCCCCGTTAGTATGATCATTGCTTCCTGAAGACTGAGAAGATATGAGAGATCCCAAGAAGACCCCATGATTTCCCTGAGAAGAAGAAAAGGGGTAAGGGACATGCTCAAGTCTAGAGAAAGAAAAAAGTTGCCTCTTCATCTATGAATCCTTGTAAAAATCCCCAAGATGAAAATACTTTTGCTTTGTAGAGTGAGCCTTTGATTTCCCTGGGATGGCCACGTCTTGGTGCTCATCTAAAATTGAGGACGAAGGTGGCTAAAAGTCCTCATAGAACAACTCTGCATCCCGAAAAGGATCTGCATCATAGCTCCCACGCAATGACTGAAAATCACCCTGAAAATGCTGCGACAGGTCATCCTCGAATGGACGGAACAAATCTATAACCATATCATCATTAGGCTGCCAAACATATGAACCATATACGCATGAAGACCAGTCCTCTGAAGATGACAACTCAACCCTTTTGCTTGAGAGCTACCCTCAATGTTGTAAATGGGGTCTCTATCCAAAATGAAACGACCAAAATCCCATCTGCGTCTCCCAATCTATATGAAAGTGTCTATATGTTCATCAACCATATCCAAGGATTCTTTCATAAGACCATCAGTATGACTGAAAATGACCATCTCTTTGTCTTCGTGTGTAGAAAGAATAGAGGCTAGGGCAGCTTCAACTGGATCTTCAAATTCTTCATCATTGAGACCAATTGCTTCTTCAACTTCATGTGCAAGAGGAAAGCAAGGCTAAAAGACTTCATCTTTGTCAAGCGATACAATTGACACCGATGTCTCATCTGGGTCTTCATCATTGAGATCTTCTTGGCAGCTTTCTTCATGGATCTGTTCTTCTTCAGCAGTAGGTGGATGATACTTCTCATCAGTTTTCCATTCTTCATCTTCGTCAAGCGGGACAATGGACACCGATGTCTCATCTAGGTCTTCATCATTGAGATCTTCTTGGCAACTTTCTTCATGGATCTGTTCTTCTTCTGGAGTAGGTGGATGATACTTCTAGTCAGTTTTCCATTCCTCATCTATTGTCTCCTCGTCCACCAGAAAACCTTCTCTGCAAAGAGCATGTTTGAGCTCTTGGAAAGTATCTTGCAAATTCTAAGTAGTCGATTGATAATGCCTAAGAAATTCTTCAATGAGATTTGTAGAAGATGGGATACTTTTCGGATTACTTGAGTATGCAAGCCAACTCCTCTGACTTGATTCTAGTGAAGACACAAAAAATTTCATCAGCACATCTTCATTTAGCACATTTAGGCTTGAAGCATACTTCATATAATTCACGACATGGGTGACTGCTAGAGCTAGATCACCATTAAATTTAGGGCAACTTGCCCTCCACTCCGTAGAGCAATGATTTGGATATCCAGGGATATTTTGAACATCAATAGAAGGGTATACCTTATGGAATGCCCATGGTAAGTCTCGTGAGGCCATGGTTCCATTACTTAGGGTAATACCTCAATCAAGTCACCAGATGAACTTTATGAAAAGCTCATCAAGGGTGGAAGGGGAACGTACTTCAAGTGGAGTCGCTAGGCAAGCTAGGGGTAAAGGATTTGGGATGGAGGCTTGCCAAAGTGTTGTTAGGGCACGAAAGAGGACTCAAAATCCTCCCTGGCAACGGTGTCAAAATGTTATCGTGCAAACTATAGGTTGGGCAAAGCCCGACCCAATCCATAAGATAGCAATAGCGGTGGGAGAGTCTACCCACTGTCACCTTAGATAAACCCTACCCTCACTTTAATGAAGGAGAAATCCAACACAAGGGGGGAATCCAAGGTGACCCTGGGGGGAATGAGATGGAAAGTGAGACTATGGAAGTGATGCCCCTATAGGTCAAGTTACTAAGTGGAAAGTGGCTTGATAACGAGTCTCGGAGATGTTTTATGGTTTCCAATTACTTGAGTACCTACGGAAGATAATTGTACCTGCCCAAGACACAAGAAGAGACACATATACAAGCTCAAAGTTAAGTAGACAAGCAAGTTAAGCTTGTTGTCCCTGATTACTGCAGTAGAGAAGATATATTAGCGAGGAAAACAACTAAATATTGCACATTTAACCACTTAAAGCATCCAAGATTTGTTGGAGAAAGAAGCATAAGACATGTAGGTAAATCCCCAATACTTTAGCACAAACTTTAGTGGTTTTAGAGGGTTGTTATATGATGTTTTTAGAGTAAATTTGTAACAGCCAAGTGGCTGTAGCATAGATTTGCTACAGAAGCAAGTTTTAACCACAAAAACTAGCAAGTAATACAACAAAAAGTTCACCAATTAGTAGTGGAATGATATTAATGGTTTACTAGAAAATTTCCACAGTTAAAATCACAAATAAAAGACGATTTCCTGCAGCCCTAATGGCTGTAGTTTTTTATTAGCTATAGCTCAAAATCCACTTGACCAATCTAGACGCCCGAGAGGCTTTAGCAAGCTTAATGCATATAGAAAAGATCCCATCTCAAACAATTTCAATATCTCGTAATTCTACATATCCCAATGCAATGATTTTATTTCTCCAATGCAAGAGATTAGTGCCTTTAACTATTGGGTTATGGAGTGTTTAAAATGAAGGAGCTAGTTGTGCTACTTCCTTGGGGTTGTAAGCCCTTTTACTCCCCAAGGCAAGCAAAACTAGCTAGGAAAAAACCTAGGAGGGTGTAAGCCCTTTTACTTCTCCTAGTATTCCTTTATGCAACAATTTATTCCAAAACAATTATGATGAGCTTAGTGGGGTTGTATGTGTTGAATTTTAAATGCTAGACTAGATTACAATAGCAGTAACCTAACCAGGATCTCAAGAAGATTTAACCATGCATATATTACATAGTGGATCTGCTCGTTTAACCATAGGTAATGCTCTTCATTACCACCCAACCATAGGCATCCTCAAGTGCCACCCTCGAGCAAAGTAGGAGACCTGCTACAAAAAGATATCCAAGAGAAATTCACCCAAATATAGAGATAGATGTTGTTACATAAATGCCTCAGATCAGACCGAATTTTGCTGCCTCGGACTAGTACTCTTGCGGTTGCCTCAAATGTGTTAGGAGGTCGAGTTGTGTGTGTCAAATGAGGAAGGCTTGACCTGTATTTATACTAATTTGTCACTGAACTTTTAGGGTCGACTTCTCCTTCTAGAAATTATAATTTCCCATTATAATTTTTCTTTGTAGAGCTGACTTATGCCCTTGTCTCATTGCTAGAGAGGGGTTTTCTCCTCTCAGGATATCAATCTATAGGAGGTCTCTTGGAGGTGAATACCTCCCACAGCTACCAAAAACATCAACACTCCCTCTTAGCTAGGGAGGTATTCTCAGTGATGTTTATTCCTAGTCCTCATAGCCTCGTCGGCTATACCATGGTCTCTGACAACGGCATGGTCTTGCAGACCATGTTATTGGTAGCATCCCCTCGTCACACATTGCTACTCCAATGTGGACCTTTTCCATCTTCTAGGGCCTCATCACCACTAGAATGACACTAGGGTCTCATTGCCACTTAGTGTGCCCTTGTCAAGGGCCTCATCACCACATGACATATCTCATCAAGGAACAATGGTCTCCAAGGGTTATTGGGCACCAACCTAGATGAATGTTCTCCCAACCTATTAGGGTTGTTGGGCACCAACCCAAGTGAACATTCTCCCAACCATATGACCATCAAGTCTCCAAGGGTTGTTGGGCACCAACCCAAGTGGATATTCCCAACCCCTAAGGGTTGTTGGCCAATGGAATATCCTCCCAACTGCTTGGACATCTCAACCACTGGAGCTTTACCTCAATGGTACCTCACACATGGCCCATCCCATGTGGACCTCTAGAGGCTCCTCCCTCTAGAAACACTAGGGTCTATCCCATAGTGTGACGTCATGGGTCTACTCCCCATGACGTGTCCTCTAGTGCTCAACCACTAGGGACATTGCTCTCACAGATCAAMTCGACTAAGTCCATAGGAGTACGAACTAGARAGCCATCTCAAGTCAACTCAACTCAGTCCAGAGGAGTATGACAGGAGACCAAATACAAGTCAACTCAACTCAGTYCAGAGGAGTAYGACTCATCTCATAGATCAACTCAACTAAGTCCATAGGAGTAYGATCTCACCTATCACATAGGTGTCCTCACRGATCAACTCAACTCAGTCCAGAGGAGTACGATCTRGAGAATGTCTCAGGAAGCTGCAATCATCAACCCTCCCTCTCAACGAGGGAGGCATCATGCCAAGTCTCTCACGGAAGTACTCGAACTTTGTCCCGGTAAGAAGCTTCGTGAGATCATCTGCAATCTAGTCTTCTGTAGGAAAGTACTCCACCTGTATTGTCTCTCTTTGCATCATGTCTTGAACATAATGATATCACTGACCAATCAAGTCTGCAAAGAGTTTGTGAAGCCACAATGTTTCGCGGATTGGTCAAACCCTAATTGTAATAGGCAGAATGAGAAGTCGGCCCCCAGATTAAATTAAGGTGGTTTTAACCACCCAGAATGAGAAGTCGGCCCTGCCAGTGAAAAGACACTTCCGTTCACACATGCCAGATTGTATAAATAAAGGATGTCAGCGCCTCATTTGTTCACTCACTCACTTGATCATCCAAAGCGCAAGTTTGGAGCTGCAGTTGGAGAAGAAGGAAGAGAGAGAGGTGCACTACTTGGGAGAGGACTTTCTATATTGTTTGGTTTATTCTCTTGCCATCGTATTGGCTATCTATATTAAGGAAGTTTTTGTTGGGTTTTCTCCCCCGTGAGGGCTTCCCAGGATAAATGATGTGTCTCTTGTGATTGTGTTTCTCTAAGTGATCCTATCTATGCTATGGTTATCTAGTAAATTGAAAAGAAAACTAATAATAGCTTAAACTCTAACATGGTATCAGAGCTAAGCTGAAGAGAGCATCTTTCACAAGAAGAAGAAAAACGTCATTGTTGTCCTACATGAAAATTAGGGCTTTTTATTTAAGAAGATTTTCAACCTCAAAATCATCTAGAAAAGTGCGCCCTAGCCCAAGGAATTCTTTGGCACCTTCAACGCACCTTTTCAATGGGTAGATCTCTCGGAAAGTGAAACCCTAGTTTTCACCGGTACCAGAAGTACCAAAAAACCAGAAGCACCAGTCCAGAAATACATTGGTCAAGTTTGAGGGGGGGGAATTTTGATTTTCAGAAATCTGACTATACCAGCCTACTCACCTCAACACAGCGCATCTAGCCCCTGGATCAGAATTTCAAAATTTGAAGTTTGAAAAATTAGGGTTTCCTCATAAAAGCCTAAGTTGCAGTTGCAGTTGCAGTTACAAAATCAGTTGCAGTATCAATTGCAGTTGCAGTATCAGTTGAAGTATCAGTTGTAGTACCAGTTGCAGTCACCTTGAAGTTTTTAAGAGTTGGTAATTATTACCGCAGCTACCAGATGGTGCCACTACCTGCAAATGCTATCAGAGGTATGTACTCACATATGTTTAAATTGTTAAGCTTTAAAGGGTATTTGCAAGAGAAGGGATCTCTTGCCATAGACCCAGAAGGATCTCAAGATCCAACACATTCAGAGGAATAATGCAATCCAAGTGTGATTAGTTTGATATGCATCTATTTGTTATGACATTATTTTGATCAGTGTTGCATGTTGTAGCTATGACCATCATACTAACCTTTGGTCAAAATTAAAGTCAACGTATTAGATGGATTAAAGCTGAGATTATAGAGTTTATTCCCTAACCCAACCTTCTGTCAAGATAGCATATTGTCCTAGTACAAAAGACAGGTTGAAGAAAGCACTTGTCATCTTGAGTGAAGGAGACTTGGAAGAAAAGCAACACACGCTCATTCTTGAGGACAAGACTCCAGGTTCCAGGTTTGATTAATTAAGTTGATAAGATTCAAAGTTGCACATGACAAAGTTGATAACTACCCCTTTACAAGTAAACACTATAGTTGAGGTAGCAGTCTTCGAAAAGTATTATGAGCATATTCAGATAAATGCTTAATGTAATCATTTACCAAATTCAACTAACATCTCTTCTAGGAGAAACTTCTTGTGTTGATTCCAGGGTACCTTGGATGAATGTTTGATCACAACACTAGAAGAGTGTTGATCTCATTTCGTATTGTATTCCTTACTTTTGATCCTTGTTTCAGACAGGTCACAAGTGAAAGCTCTAAAGGAGCCATTGTGACGATTGTTCGTGCTATTGCTTTAATTACTATTATCAAAAGAGTATTATTTTTGCTTGTTGTTTTGTTGACCTTGTTTCAAGTCATAGGTGATAACCCTGAGGAAGCTACAGTGAAGGTTGTTGAAGGCAACATAATATATGAGACATGAAGCAGACTATATACATGACCATATACACTCATGTACCAAAGAAGATGAAGAAGAAGCTATCTTTTGAGATTCAGAGTATCTCATATGAAGATTAATTGTAGGGAGCAGAAGGCTCCAAAGATGACCAAATATTAGATCAAGATCCCACAGCAGAATTGTTCAAAGGTTAATGAAGCCAGCTTGACGGGAAGCAGAACTTGTTTGAAGCATGACTTAGTCTTTCATACTTAGACTTGGTATTCAACACCAAGTATACCCTGTAAGAGATGATGAAGTCCTTGTAGACTCCGAAGAAATCGAGAGTAAGCCTGATCTCAGAAAGGATCAGATGAAGAGACAATTTCCAGGACTGGGAGACAGATGTCGTGCAAAGATTAGATCGTAGCTTCAGAAACTTCTAGGAGATATGAAATCTCCTGGGAAGATTCCCTTGTTTCAGTAACAAAGAAGGAAACCAGTCAGAAAGACTAGGATATGGATTCTTTCGTGAGACTAGAAGAGAAGTCAGTATTGACTTCCAAGATTCATCTATACAGATCAAGCATGTTGCAGATGTACAAAGCATGATGTGTGTCTAGAGGATTCTCCCAGCAAAAAGGGAGAAGACTATGAAGAGACACTTATTGAAGAAATAGTTCCAGTATTTATGAAGACAACCAGAACAACCATGATTCATATATAGTATGAGATGCAGGGGGAACAATCCCCATATTTAAAATTGAGTGGCAGTTGGTGCAGTACATTAGTTGGGTCATGGAAACATGACTATGATAAAAGATAGCGTTACCTCCATGAAAGAAGAAGAGTTATCTTCAGTATCAGTTATTGAGCCACTCTCAGTTTCATATGAAGTTGTTGCCATGATGGAGTAGAGGAATTACTCCCAGATTTCAGCAGTCACAGTGAGAATGGAGCAGGTGCAGGTGCAGAGTCCCAGTTCCAGAAGGAACAGTTGCAGAAAGAGGAGAGGACATACTCTCAATCAGTGAGATAGATAATGCTTTGCAGAAAGCACATAGAGCTAGCACATGATTGTGCATATTGAGTTGCAGCTGAGCAAGTGTACCAAGATTGGTACAATGTAATGAGAAACCTTGATTTGAGGATTGAAGATAGAAAGACTCATGTCTGCCAATTGAAGGAAGCTCTGTACGTGTTGAAGCAAGCTCCTAGACCTTGATATGGCAGAATTGACAGTTTCTTGAAGAGCTTGGGCTTTACCAAAAGTAAAGTTGGTTCTAACCTTTATCTCAAGGTTATGAATGATGAGCTAGTGATGGTACTACTATATGTAGCTGATGTATCCTTGACAAGATCACAGATTGCAAAAGAAGCTCACCACAGAGTTTGATAGAAAACCTAAAATGCATTATCTCTTAGGTCTTGAAGTTTGGCAGAGCACAGAGAAGATCTTCCTTAACCAAGGGAAGTATGCAGTTAAAATTGAAAAGGGTTGACATGTTGAAATGCAAATCCATGTACACACCCATGGAAACGAAGTTGAAGCTCATGGTAGATACCTCGTCAGAATTGGTTGATGCTACTTTGTACAGACAGATTATTGGTTCAGTGATGTATTTGACGAATACCAAGCTAGATATAGGTTTTGCCTTGAATCAGTATCCGGTAGAACCCAGACGTGTTCACATTGTTGCTGCAAAACATATGATGAGACACCTTAAGGGTACGTTGAATTTTGGTCTCTATTATACTAGAGATCTTGACTTCAGACTAAGTGGTTACACCGATTCAGATTGAGATGGAAGTGTTTCTGATAGAAAGAGCACTTCGGGATGTTGTTTCAGTATGAGGTCAGCCATGATCTCATGGCAGAGTAGGAAGCAATTCAGCATTGCTCCAAGCACGAAAGAAGCAGAATACATTGTTGCATGTTCCGCCAGTTGTGAAGCCATATGGCTTCAGATGTTGTTGACCGATCCTTTTGATCTGGAGATGGAAGCCGATGTGATTCTATGTGATAACCAAGTTGTATAAAAATGATGGAGAACCATGTGTTCCATGATGAGTCGAAGCACATAGAGATCTGGTATCACTTCACCCATGATATGATGCAGAGAGGAGCTATAAAACTCCAATATGTTGAAATAGATGAACATGTTGCATATGTGTTAACCAATCCTCTATCTCGTGTAAAGTTTAAGCACTTTCGAGACAAGCTTGGTATAGTCCGAAAGGACCTCCCTCGAAAGGGGGAGTAGTGTTGATGATACTATGGTATCTTGATCAGTAGTGGTAGCTCTGTAAGGATTTTTTATATCCTAGGGAATCTTATGATTCTTGGGCAGATCCTTTGGGTCTGTTAGAGTACCACGTGGTAGCTCCGTTAGGATTTTATATCCTAGGGAATCTTTTTGATTCTGGGGAAGATCCTTTGGATCTGTCAGAGTACCACAAATTGTTGTTGTGATGATGTGCCAACTCAATTGTTGTGATGCCAGCCTCGTGTTGATGACATGCCAGCCTCGTGCTGTGATGATGTGCCAGCCTTGTGCTGTGATGATGTGCCAGCTTAATTGTTGTGATGACGGCCTCGTACTGATGACATGTCAGCCTTGTGTTGTGATGATGTGCCAGCCTCGTGTTGTGATGATGTGCCAGTTTAATGGTTGTGATGCCAGCCTCGTGTTGATGATGTGCCAGCCTCGTGTTGTGATGATGTGCCAGCTTAATTGTTGTGATGCCAGCCTCGTGCTGATGACATGCCAGCCTCGTGCTGCGATGATGTGCCAACCTCGTGCTATGATGATGTGCCAGCCTCGTGCTGTGATGATGTGCCAGCTTAAGTGTTGTGATGCCAGCCTCGTGCTGATGACATGCCAGCCTTGTGTTGTGATGATGTGCCAGCCTCGTGCTGTGATGATGTGTTGCAAACTTCGTGTTGTGATGCCAGCCTTGTGCTGAAGACTCTCAGCCCAGTACTGATGTTGATGATGCTCCAGC
Source organism: Picea mariana (assembly GCA_032191745.1). Taxonomy (NCBI): domain Eukaryota; kingdom Viridiplantae; phylum Streptophyta; class Pinopsida; order Pinales; family Pinaceae; genus Picea; species Picea mariana. The sequence goes on along the minus strand of JASDQU011028814.1, from coordinate 27,651 downwards.
CTTTGTATTGTGTTGTTGTTATTGATGATGATGATGTATTAGTGTTATACTAATCCATGTTGATGCAGATGTTGATGATGCCACTTCAGCTTCTTGCTGAAGATGATGTTGATGATGCCACTTCAACTTCTTGTTGAAGATGATGATGCGAATTCAGCTTCTTGCTGAAGATGATGATGATGATGATGATGATGTTATTTCAGCTTTAATGCTGAATATGATGATGTTACCTTAGCCTCATGCTAAAGATATTGATGATATTACTTTAGCCTCATGCTAAACAAGATGATGATGTTAGTTTAGCATCATGCTAAAGATATTGATGATATTACTTTAGCCTCATGCTAAAGAAGATGATGATGCTACTCCAGCTCCATGCTGTGAACGATGATGATGAGAAAAACT
>JASDQU011028813.1:32314-44022 GCA_032191745.1 Picea mariana | reverse complement strand
GGGGGGGGGGGGGGTACTGCTTCCTGCAACTTAGCTTTCCAGTGGTCGGATCTTCATATTTGAACTACAATTTATATATGCATGTCCATAAAAGAAATTTAGTTTTTATGGTTTTCCCTCCCTTACAATCTTCCAGTCACAAAAAGGTAAAAAGAAAATGAATAACAGAGTAATGCCCATGGAAAACACATATAGTCAACTTGCATCTTAACAGAGATTGCATATCAAATAGGGTAGGTTGCACCTGCGGCCAAAGTAGTAACTTCTTGCTAATAGGAATAACCTGGCCATCTAAATTTGAAGATTTGGACCCTGTTAATGGAATCTTGACAAAGATGAGCTCATTTCAAAATCTGGAATCCTACTCTACATATAAACAGAAATATTTCAGTGAACATGATAACATACAATTTATTTTAAATCCCAACTATCTATTTGGCATATCTGGATGAAAGCATAGAAACTGATTAAAAAGCTTTTCCTGAGTTGAACTACTCAAACAGAAGTGGTTGAGTGCTGACTAGATTGAAGGATTCCCTCCCAGCAAAGAAGATACGTATTCTTGTCAAAGAGAATTTGTCACCTAAACAACCCTGTTTAGTTGTTATCTTCAGATTGTTCTCAAGAAATAAACGCCATCCTTTCATCTGTCAAATAGTTTCATGCTTCCTGGTCTCAGACTCTCAACAAATTAAAACAGAAATTGCTGTGTACATTGTCATGTTGACATCAGAAAATAGTCAGATCAAGTCCCCTACCAAGAGCTAAGCTCTATCATATGTTTAACATGCATCTTGGAATGCAACTCTACTCAAAAACTAGCTAGAAAATCTGTAAAATTCAAATTACTGTAGAACATGCGTTCTAAGGTTCCAGAGCAGAATCTCCTATTTGGCAGAACACAAACGCCCCAGCATGAAGTCTTGAGCACACCATTGTGTCTAGCTTACTGAATATAAGTGTCAAACTGGAAAATTTTAAACAAAAAAGCATGAATGGCTTCATTGCCTTATAGATTGCACTGTGCATATGTACTTCCAGCTCATAATAGTAAGAAGTATACAAATTACATTTGTCCAGTTTACTGTATACAAATGTCAAACTGGCAAAATTAAAAATGTTCATGAATGGCTTCATTGCCTTATAGTCTGCAGTCTATAGATGTACTTCCCGGACATAGTAGTAATAAGTATATTAGTCATATGATACATCTCCAATGGAGCTTCAAATGCTTGTTTATATGGTGATCAGATCTTGTGCCAGGACTTAGATATCAACAAAAACATATTGCCTAGAAATACTATGCAGTATGCCACAATAAACTATGTGGGAAAACATAGCTTAAAACTTAAAAGGGACTCCATTATTGTAACTATGATAAAAGTTAAAACAGATTGCGAAATGGTAAGACATTGTAACCCATCCAGTTTACTCTCAAGACAAACAGTAATGTGAGACAAACTTCAGTATACTCTCACAAAATGCAAGCCTCTGTAACAAATAGAAACTACAGAGGGAATATAAGATCAACGTCGATGTAAGTTGAAAGAATTGGTTATAATTCATAACTAAGATCACTGAAGCCAGAAATTTGCAACTATGAACATTATGAAAACTAGAAATGACCATAGATTAGCATACAGCATATTTGCTTGTAATCGATGCACTTCTGTAGCTTGAGACTTAGACATACCTTTTCAGCTAGTGGATCAAAAGCTGCATAAAGCTCAAAGTCCTGAGTAATCCAGCATAGTAAAACTGCCATACAAAAGGCATGTCAGTAGTTGAAAACCCATAGTTGCTAATCAAAAGACTCTATACCGATGGCAAAGTAAGAGAAGAATACTGGAGTAATGGAGATCCAATTTCACCTCCAGTATTCACCAAAAATATGTTATATGCAAGAGTTTTCAACTCTCTAATACATACGCTGTGATTAAAAATTTATATTATTAATCAGAGTAAGTTTCATATAATTATAGTTATAATGAAACCTTGCACTATATGTCGCAAACTGAATGTCAATTTCAGCATCATTTAAATAGACCAAACTACTTTTCAGTTAATGTGAATCCAAATGTTTTCAAGGAGAGATTTCCAGCAAAATCTTAGAAATAGTCTCGTTGATTTGGATATTTTAAAGACAGTAACAATAGATACATCTCAACAAAATATAGTGTTTCATCTATAACATTTGAATTCTTTGACTGGGATTCCATTGAAGGGCAGAAATTAGGCATACAAAACCATTAGTAGGAATGAAGTCCTCCCCCTGAAGATTGGATAAAGCTTAATTTCAATGGTGCCTCCAAAGTCAATCCCGGTCCAGTAGGATCAGGAGTGTTCCGAGACCATCAAGGAAGCTTTATTGCAGTAACATATAAATTCCAAGGAAAATAATCCAATCATCAAGCAGAGATGGAAGCCCCAATGATGTGCATCACTGAAGCACTAAAATATGAATTTAGAATAATCATCTGGAAGGAGACTCTAAAATCGTAGTTGATCATCTCGATGGCAAAACTCACAATCCATCATGGGAAATTTCCAGCCAAACCACAATGATTAGGCAGTGGCGCAGTCGGGCACAATGCACCTGAATCTCCAATATGTCTAACTTTATAGACTTAGCACAGCAGTATGCAACACAATGATTAGAACAAAGATATACTACAGTAAATTAAATGCGCATACAAGTCACTCAGACAACATTGAAAACCAGATCACAGCTTCGGCAAATGTCTACTCGTTCTCATCATCAAAATCAAGATACAGGTATATATTATGCCTTAGAGCTCTACTTTGGCCCTCCACTCACTGACTATCTCGACATTGATTATGGGATTGCTAGCTAACTTGAATCAAACAACAACCTTATTTATTTACTTCATCTGTTGACTGTCCAGCATATTTTGACTCTTCATATTCCTCTGCATCTCTGTGTCTATCTAGTTCTTCAGCTTTCGTTCCTTTCTCTTCATCCTCCACTACTACCTTTCACCTTCCCTTTTGTGTATGCTCTGCACTCATCATTGTCACACACATTCATTATCATGTGCTTATCAAGCATGTTTGTTTGTCATACACCCAAACCATACTTGGCACATCTAACTTCTAAAGCGCACTCTCTTTTGACATGCATTCCTTCCACGCACACTCACCATGCATATTTCTTGTCGCGCTCTGTTTCCTGTCATATCCCTCTGCACTCTTAGTGTTGTCAGCATCTTGCACACTCTCTTCTCTATCGGCCACACTCATATGTCCCATGTGCGCATATGTCATGCCCACTCACATCATGCTCATTTATATCATACTTATGTTGCACTCATGGACTTAGCCACTTTATCGATGCTCCTACATCAACTTCCCCTTGTAAAGAAAGCAAAGGGTGTCTCACATTGATCCTTCACCCTTTGCTTCTACTGCAACTACCTTCCCCTTTCAATTTTTTTTATTCTCTACATTAGAAATCCAAGTATTATTTGCAACTAGCTTGTTTCTCCACTTCACCATGCATGCTTCTTGTCACACTCTATTTCCTATCATGTCCCTCTGCACTCTTAGCGTTGTCGGCATTGTTACCCCTTCACATCTAGGGGTAACTAAGGGAGATTTTTCTCCAATGATCCACATCACAGACAACAGGCACGATGATGATATTCAGGATTCTCCACAGAAAGTTGCCCATAGATGCCTCCCACTTTATGCTCAGCTCACTCACATCAGATGATTTGGTGCATGACACACATGAGGTACCTTGTTTTAATGCTTCACATTAAGTGTTAATGCTCAATGTATTTGACATGACAATAGTGACCATGGGTTGAATCAGATGATGGATCATGATGCTTTGAATTTATACATTTTTCCTTGTTTCACCTTGGTGGTCATCATCATCTCCTAGTCAAGTGTTGTCACTCCTAGGCAGAATTGTACTATTGGGGGGCCTTGATCGGGGTAACGTGTCCATATCGCAATCCATACGTAACATGCTCCATTTTTCCCATTTCCATCATCCCTCCTTTTGGGTTGGTTCGTGCTTCATAACAATGTTACGGGGAGCACCCCCTGCTCCTAGGCCTAGAACTGTGATCTGAGCAGGAGAATCCAGGGAGCGTGCTCCCAAAAACAGGGAGTGTGCTATGGGCAGTTTTAGGACGCTGCCTGCCCTTTTGGGAGCGCCACGCTCCCTGGGACACTCTTGGAGCCTAGGAGCGTGCTCCCAAGGCACTCCCTAGATGCTCCCTAATGGTAATGTTAATTTCTTAAAGTAAAGGAAATGCCTAAATTTTTAACATTACCATTAATTGTTTCAGGATGTTTGAGAGTGGTTCCAACCTCATCGGACTTCATATGGAGAAAGTAGAATTTCATATCCCATTCAAAATTCAGCAGACTTAATAGTTTTCAGGATTTCAGGATTGATGGGATTGCAGCATTTTCATTGGATCCTATCACATATGAGGGTATGTGATTGGCTTTTAATCAAGAGCGCCAAGACCTTTATGTACCCCAAAATTGGTGGTGTTGATTGTTAAACTCCTTTGTCATGGCCTTAGCAAAAATGTACCCTTCACTCAAACCAAAATCATTGATTAGGCATGTTAAGCTTTTTCTACCATATTTTAAGGCTAAGATTAGGTAGTTTCAGCAAAATTGGGTGGTGTCAATTGATGTCCCTAGAGGATTAAGGTAGAGGCAAAGGCTAGACAAGAGGCAAAGGATGAAGGATGATACTAATGATGTGGATCCCAATATAAGCGATGGTGGAATATTGCTTGTGATTTATGTTTGTCCTTTAAATGTTCTTGCTCATTTATTCATAATGCTTTCTTTCAAAGTTTCAATATAATCATTAATGTACTATGGATGGCATTTCTAACTTCATAATAATGTAGTATCCATCTACAAGTAGCACAAATATGCATGTTTTCATATATTCTACAACTAATTCGGCATTTTGCATGTTTTTTTAATATAAATGCAATATTATATATATATATATGATGCTCATGAGACGCTCCCATCCCGAGGTTTTTGGAAAATGGCACTCCCGACACTCCCGCCCTGAAAACGCTCCCACTCCACTCCACGCTCTAGCAACCTCGCTTCATAATCCCATGAGCAGAAAAAGCTTGATATAAAAAATATATAGAAAGAGAAAATGCTAATCTCAAAATGCAAAGCAAAACAAAGAAGAAAGAAAAGCAAAGTCAAGAACCAAGAAAGAATAAAGAAGCATGAGCTCTACCCCGTCATTAGGAGGCCATCACCCCGAGTCCTATGCAATGGATGCATACCTAACAAAAAGGACTTAGCAAATGAAATCAAAAGCCCAAAAAGTTTGAACAAATAAAGAAAAAGGCAAATAGGGGTTTGGAAAGACACACTAGTAAGGAAAGGGCAACCCATTGCCTAAGTGCTCCCTCATACAAAGGCGCTCATGAGGATGACCATCATACATAACTTTACATGACTATGCCACCACCCATGAAGTAAGCCCAAACCATACCATATGTCACTAACATACGTCTTGACGAGTTTCTTGGGAAATACTCCTTTTCCTGGGTATCAGCACACCTAATAGGGGTTAATGATAATCCTACCATACCTAAACTTGGAAAATTGTATAAGTTTAGAGCTAGTGTGAAGTTTGAAGAGGATACTTAATGTGATATATCTAATGGATTTTACATTGACATGACTCTCTTTCTATGTTGCATTTGGCTTGTGTACATGCCTCTGGATTTGATGGATACATTTGACCACATGAGCCCCTCCTTGGACGATGTACTTCACATGGCTATTCACTTGGATAGAGCCTTGGTCCTTTGGACGACGTCAAGGGGCTACTTGCACATTTGATGGAGGTCATCCCACCATGTTTGAGAGGTCGTTGCACATCATTTGGAGGACTTTGAGCCTTATGAGGACATGGCACCCTCGTTGAGATGTCCTAGCACCCATTGGAGATGACATGGCACCTTCATGATGGGACGTTGCACCTTTTCATGATGATATCGCACCTATTGATGAGATGTCACACTTTTTGGAGGATGAGATGTCACACTTTTTGGGGGATGATATGTCACTTTGGGATGAAACAATGCACCTCTTTGAGGAAACGTTTCACTTTTGGAGGCCCTACACTTGATTTTTGAGTGAGTCATCTGCTATATGAGGCCACACTTGTGAAATTGAGCATGCATTTATGATCGACGTTTTGTCTTATGAGCACATTTATTTTGTTTTGGAGGCATCTTTGGTGGTCTTAGTGACCCATCCACTCTTGTATCATGGATATTTTATGTCTTGTTGCCTTACCTCTAAGGTTTGTAAGAGATAAAGGCATTATTTTATTTTCTTAGAGCTTTTGCTAGGAAAATATTATTATTATAATGAGAAGGGTGTTAGATCTCTCATATAAATAAGAGAAGCACTTCTCATTTCTATCATTGCTACTTGTGGAGAATCATTACTACTTGTCTATTTTTACTATTTTATTCTTAGCTATGGATGGATAACTAGAGCGCCTACTTGAGGAGATGTTTTGTGGATGACTTTGCAACTTCTATGGATTTTCATGTCTAGAGTTTATGGATGAAAACAATTTCTTGAGTAAGTGATCTCTCTAAATCTTGTTGGATTTTCTTTATGAATGATTATTAAGTGTAATTGTACTTCTCTAGTGGCGGTGGTGCATTCTCTTCATATTGTTCTTGGACAAACCCCTTCTTCTAAACCCTTGGAAGATTACTAGTGGAGTATTTTCCCTTGAATAATCTTGAAGCTTGTAAGGTACTAGGTGGATCTTCTAGGGTTTGTAGTGGACAACCCTAGATCTACTTACATCCTCTGAAGGGAGTCCTTAGTTGATCCCATATGCCCAAAAAAAATAGTAGGCGCTAGTCTTCTTCCATCTAGTCAATCATAAATTCTAAAATTCAAATTTTATTTTTGTTTTAGGGGAAATCTAGGGCAAATTTAGCTTATAATTTAATCTCCAACCATAAAAACCCTAGACGTCTAGGATTTCATGTATATTTTTTACCTAGAATTCGAGGGTTTTCTTGCATATTATTCACCTAAAATCCTAGGGTTTTCTTGTATGCTTTGACCTAAAATCATTTTATTGCATAAATTTGCCTTGCTGAATTTATATTACTACATAATTAGGGCTAGACATCTTGTTTTTATTGGCTGTTATATGCAAGTTAGATTTCATATTTTGCAAGTGGTGCAAACCCTAGTTTTATTCATTGTTTAAGCCCTATTTTCTATTGCTTTATAACTCATTTTGAGGGCTAAATTGTATTTATGTTGTAACTTGTTTGCTGCTATAATTTCCTACCTTTTATGCAAGTTTTACAACAGCCATTTGTAATTTCCAGATTTGAGTGGTTTGGGAATCATTTACATTGAATAATAACTTGATAAACCCTTAAGACAGCCCTAAAGACTTATCAAACCAAATTTGGAAATTACCTACAGCCCGAAAGACATATCAAACCAAATTTGGAAATTGCCTTGAACAACCACCTTATCCTTACCTTGCTTGATATTATTTGATCGGTGGACCGTGGTGCATTGGGTAGTTACGTAGGAGGTCTTACACTTGATTGTGTCTTGCCTTAGGATTCCTTGAGGCTACTAGAGAAGTCTCCCTTGTGTTGGATCCGTCCTTAACTAAAATGAGGGAAGTTGTTGCTTAGGTGATAGTGGTGGCATCTTCCAATGTTCCACTAGTCTTGGCACCTTGTGAAGGCTTTGCACTAAGGTGCTAGATTGTTGGTAAGAAGCATCTCACGTGCTCTCTTCTCTATCTGTCACACTCATATGTCCCATGTGCATATATGTCATGCTCACTCACATCATGCTCATTTGTGTTGCGCTCGTAGACTTGGCCACTTTATTGATGTTCCCACATCAACGTCCCCTTGCAAATAAAGAAATGAGCATCTTGCATTGATCCTTCATCCTTTGCTTCTACTGTAACTACCTTCCCCTTAGAAATTTTTTTATTCTCTGCATTAGAAATCCAAGTATTATTTGCAACTGGCTTGTTTCTCCACTTCACTTGATACTGTTAGTATTTTGCATTCCTAGTTTTTCATCACTTTTTCATCTAGCACTTGCTCAATCTCATCATGTTTCTTCCTTGACATTTGTCTACAACTCTACACTAATTTTCCTTTGTGATTTCTTCTTCTTTCAAAAAAATCTCACCTTCCTTGTACTCCTTTGAATCCACAACATTGAAAATGGCCAAAATGTCGAACTCCTCTAGCAACTCCACTTCATATGCATTGTCACCAAACTTCCTCTTGATTCTACATGGTCTTCTCTTCTTCACATTCAGTGTGTTGTAAAATCCCTTGGGATAGCTCTCTTCCTTGAGATGTACCATGACCAAATCTCCAACTGCAAATTACTTAAACCTCTTATGTGCATACATCTGCTCCTTGTACTTTGCACTCTTCTCTCTAAGTCTAGCCTGGGCATGCACATGCACTTACTCCATATGCTCTGCAAATGCTTTTGCGTCATTTATCCTTTGCATATCAATTGGAAAATCAACCAAGTAAGCCACTCCTCTTGGATTTGCTCCATATATAACCTTGAAAAGTGAAAATCCTATTGACGCCTTCACAAACTATTATACATGAACTATGCCTAAGCCAAAACTTGATCCCAATGTTTTTTCTTGTCTTCAATTAAACACCTCAAGAGATTTCCCAAAGTTCAGTTCATCGCTTCAGTTTGTCCATCTGTCTATGCTCCAAAAATGACTTGAAAATCTAGTATCTATGTCAAATGTAATTTTCTTCGACATCTATGAAATCACACCACCTCCATAAATAATAGCTCCATGTAAGATGTCACATCACTAGTCTTCTTAAAAGGCATGAAGTGTGAAATCTCAAAAAACCTAGAATCCACAAACACTGCATCAAATCTACATTGCATTATTGGCAATGCAAGAACAAAATCTATTGACATGTATTGCCAAGACATCTTTGGGATTGGAAATGGTGTGTACAATCCTATACTTTGACTCACTCCATTTTCCATCTAACATATTTTGCATCACACCACAAATTTGCTAACCTCCTCCTTCATGCTTAGTAAGTAATATCTTTCCTCTAGGAAAATTTGTGTTTTATCTTGCCCAAAGTGTCTTCATAATCCTCTGTTGTGTAATGCTCTTGTCATATTTTTGTGCATTGAACTCTTTAGTATGCATCATTGCTTACCCTTGAATAGATAACCATCTTGGACAAGTAATCCATCTGTGTGCTTATGTCTTGACTCTTGCTTGCATTGTTGGGTTCTTACACTTCTCTACAACTTGTCCAAAATCTATGTCACACCCATACAAGTCAGGTAACTATCTCATTCTTTGTTGTCACCAACATTAGCACTCTCCTTCTCTATGTGTATGTGAACTTATTCTCCTTCCCAAAACTGTGCTTCAAGATATATTTATTACTTTGTAGAAACTTGACCCATTTTACCTCTTTGATTCAACTTCACCTTGTTTTTGATAAACTTTAGTGCCTAACTTCCATCCACATCACTTTGGCATGCCTCAACATCAAATACACCTAACTTATGGTTGCACTTGCACTTGAGACTCGCGTGCTTTTATATGTGTGCACATGCTTTTGAACACCCAGTGCACAGCTTGCACTTACTTCATTCATCATGCACCTTGGCACACTCATACTATCTACCCAATATCGGGTTCTAGTGTTAATCCATCAATTACAAGATGATTATGGTGGGACATGGGTTCTCGAAGCTCTATGGCACTGCTCTTCATCTGTCGCTATCCAAGGAGATGGAGATAAGAGACCTTCTTGATGGAGGACAGGAAAGATTCAAACACGGGTAACAGACTATGGACCATATCCTCACCTTATGAACCATTATTTGGAGGCAAGACACAACTCTTAAGAAGTCTTCTATTGCTTTATAGACTTTTGAGAATCTTTTGACTCGGTTCCGAGGGAGGCCTTCTTCTAGAGGCTTAGAGACATTGGTACTCAGAGACTCTCATCACTACTATCATACACCTCTAGAGGTCATCCTCAGTCGCCTCTAGACAGCACGTGTATTATAAAATTTCATTAGGAGCACCATTGGGGTGAAGCATGGATGCCCTCTCTCCCCACCTTATTTCAGATTTACATAGACAAGTTGGATTCATTCTTGCACAAGCACATCCACCCAGGTGACGAGTGTCTCCTCCACCACATCATGTTCTCCATACCCCTTGTCGTTGACGACATGGCTCACCTAGCATCTACCCCTAAGGATCACAAAGACATATGGAAGCCCTCTCGAGATTTTGCAACCTTTGGCAATTGACAATCAACCTAGGAAAAACCAAGGCGGTGATCTTCAAAAGCTCAAAGAAGGCCCTCTTAGATTTTTATTTCTACTTCAAGGGTGTGGAGGTAGAGATTACCATAGCCTACACATATCTAGGTGTTCAATTTTCAATGCCCAAGTTTGAATTGATGTAGGCTCTCCAACCCTAGATTAATAAGGGGTATGGATACCTCACCATTCTAGAGAAACAATGCTTACGACATCACTTTCATGACATCTCATTCAAATTGGACCTCGTGGACTCCATCATCAAACCCACAACTTTGTACAGCTTAAACATGTGGGGGGCTAGCCTACTTGATCAAATTGGACCCAAACAAAGAGAATTTAGACCCTCTTGCTTCATTGCATTTTCAGGATAGTGCCTCAGCCCATCATTCAGGCAAAGTTTGTGGCTCACTCCCTCCAAATCAATACCATCTTCAAACTAGTAGACTTATTGCATCATCTCTGGAGATTTACTGACTCGGTTGTCGACAAGGATCAGTATCCATACCTTGCMTATTGTTCTTTGAATGCCATTGCATTGTTTTCCCCCACACCCCTTCAAGAAAAGCATGCCATTGGTTCTCAGTGGTATCCTGTTTCCTACAATCTACTAGCATATCAATGGAACCCCTTCCCTCATTCATGTACTCTTTAGATGYTCCTAACCACCCCTTAGCAACTAAACAAAAGATGATCAGGATTATTAGAGAGGATATTTACAAGGGATATATCCAGGCCACTTGGATCACCCCTCCTAGGGGGTTGAAGCCCAAGATGACCTTTTATGCAAAGAACTTCATGGAGCTACAAGATGGCCTCATCGTTCAACCCCCTTACACATTGCGGCATTGGATGCACGAGCTCAAGATTTCCTTTGGCCAGTTCTGAGTGGCCTCTCATCAAATTTAGGTGAACATTGGGCACCGGATTCCACAAATAGAGAGATTATGTCGACTATGCCACACACAAGAGACAGAGAGAGAGGATCACTTTGTTTTCAAATGCCCTCGACATTATTAGATATGCAGACAGTTCTGACGTTTGTTCAAAGAGTCTCATAACTCCCTCTCCACATTCTTTTGATACCCAAACCAAAGAAGCCCAACCTTATATATAAGGGAGACCCTCAAACATAGATCTCACATCCTTCAACCACCTCCATGACTAGACACTACACAATGAATCATATCTTTATTTTTTATGCTGCCAGTGGATAGGGACACCAAGAGGTAGGAAGAGAGTAGTGCCAGCCTAGATCCTAGATCCATCGGATTTCAAAGTGTGATCTGGCCCCTAGGACATGTTGTCGTCCTTATACACAC
>JASDQU011028813.1:8974-31094 GCA_032191745.1 Picea mariana | reverse complement strand
AAGGAGAGGAGGAAGGAATTACACACCTCTGTGGAAGTATGTCACAAGGCTTGGGGGAGGTAAAGGGGGTGGAACCACAAAATTTACATGTCACCATTGTCATACAAAATACATAGGTTCCTATACCCGTGTGAGAAAGCATATGTGTGGGACAGGGCTACATCTGTATCTGAGAAGTGACTTTCAGGAGGTGGAGGACACAGTTCTTGATGGCCATTTTTGGCAACATGTTCGGTATATTCTACAGTTCACCAAACCCATTTACATTATGATTCGGTTTGCAGATACAGATCGACCGGTGATTGGAGAGGTGTATGAGCAGATGTACAACATGCTAGGCCAAATCAAAGACATTGTTCAGCCGAAGGATGCGATCTTGTNCCAACCAGCACCCGGGGGTGGGGAAAGGAGAAAACCACACACAGATCCAGAGGTGCAAATTGGGTATATGCTTGCATTGGACAAGTTGGTGCCTGATGAAGAGGAGTGTGCTCAAGTACGAAGCGAATTGAGCAAATACATCAGTGAGCATGGAGTCTTTGGTAACTTGCATGCAACCAAAGATCAAGACAGGTTGGGTGCTATCAAATGGTGGAACATGTATGGCTCCCCTGCCAAAACCTTGCATGAATTGGCGATGAAGGTGCTTTCTCAGGTCGTTAACACCTCTTCTGCAGAGAGGTGTTGGAGCACCTATAGCTTCATCCACAGTGTAAAGAGAAATAACTTGAATGCAGACCGGGCAGAAAGCTTGGTTTATATGCATTACAACTTGAGGTTGTTGTCGCATTACTGTGATGCAGAGGGGAATGCCTTTTGTAAAAGAGATATGACTTGGGATAACAATCCAGAGGAGACTAATTTACAGCATGGAACCATTGTTTTAGAGCGCTTGGAAGAGGAACTTTTGAGTGATCATGATGGCGATCATATTCCTGGAGGAGACATGCCACCCCCATCCACTACAAGGGTTCCAGATTCATCAGTTTTACCTTTATCTACACAACGTCCATTGTCACGAGGGGGGCATTCAGCTGTTGGTCGTGTTCCACGATCACTTCCACCTGTTCCTGCTCTTATTCAAAGATCACGGGAGAAGAAACTAGAAGTTTCTCGTGGCAAGAGGAAAACTTAGAGCATAGTACTTAGTACTTGCTAAGTTGCTACTATATACTATATCTCTTTTTTTGTTTCATGTTTAGAATTAGTCTCTAAAACTTAGTACTTTGTCTTGAGTCTTGACTCTTGACTCTTTATTATGGCTTATTCTATAAACAATGAAGTTATGAACTTACGAACTTAAGAACATCATATGACAATTTACCTTTAAAGTTTATGATTGATGTTATGATGCTTTAATGATTGATGTTATGATGCTTTTATGATTGATGTTATCATGCTTTAATGTTGAGTGCCACAAATGTTTATGATTGATGTTATATGTGTAGTATGTACTATGTACTAAATGGTTGATGCTTTAATGATCATCACTAATCAATTAGTTCAATGATCTTATATCTATGTTTTCATGTTTTTTGCAATTGATTCAATATTCTGCATGTTTTATATATATATATATATGCATCAAAATATATATTTTTTATGTATTATATAAAAACCACTCCCAAAATGCTCCCGCTCCCGAAGATTTTTGAAAATCTGCACTTCCCGCTCCCCGCTCTCGCTCCACACTCCCAACAGCCTTTCTCTCAAGTAAAGCGTAGAGCACATTGCCCAAGAATAGGTGACACATGGCAATTACTTGCAAAGCAAGCAACTTCTCCTAGAAACTTCTCAAGTTGGGCGCACCCCTCGTATGCTCATAATATCCTGCCTCTAATCCACAAATAGGGCACACTTTTATAGGTCAAAATGATTATCATGAAAAAGCACATGCCAAAACTGAATTAGGTGTTGTTCTCCACTGTTAAAACTAGATTACATCAAAAAATATCAAAGTGCTCGGAATCTTTTGAAAAATTGAAACCCATTTCCATTGCAAGAAAGGCAATCTAGAGATACCTACTATTTTTAGCACTGGCAAAAACCTTAATTTTGAGCTAACTTTTTATTTTCTCRAATTCACTTGAAATTTGGCCCACATGTTGTTCACCATATAGGGTATCCAAAAATATGATCAATCCTGAAATGCAGAAACMCTACTTGACTTAATTTTCCGTGTCAATCAATACCAGATTTGGCCCAGAGATTGTTGTCCATAAAGGGTGAAAGCATGATTAAATCTCCATTGGTAAAAGAAGGATGAAAGAAAGATGCAATCCACCTCGTCGATCTAGATATAGGACTCTTAGAGGGTGTGTCATTTCAAAGTAACTACCTCTAGCGGACAAAGAGCTAAACACCTTGGCCAAATTAACAAAAGAATGTAGCATGGGACTCTCTAGAATCTCTATATAGGCAATGAAATTTCCTTTGGATGTCATAGTAAATGGGACATCTAAAAATGAAATATTCCTCTATTTGAACCTCCTTGAGTAAACAACGCCAACAAACCTTGTCCCACACAAGATATGGTGATCAATCTCAAGTCACAACTGGTGAGAACAAACCCTCAACTAACCAAGGGGGTCCTAAGGTCATTCAACCAATGTTTCCGAAGATAGATCTACAAGAAATGCCCATCATAAAAGACCATCTTGGGACCTAGAGGCTAGGGGTAGGCTCAAGTAACCTAAATGAACCACTAATAGATGTCTTCAATGTTTGCCTTGTTAATTTCTCCATTTAGAGGGAGATGAAAGGAGATTATATTTGAAAAGGTCTATAATGTGAACAACTAAGATAAGTTGGGCTATGATTAACGAATTCAAATTTGAATGTATCTAAATCCTAGGCTTTCTTAGATTGAAGTTTGAAGATGGGTCACATGATCATGTCATCAATAAAAAACAACAATTATATTATTGAATTGGTAGCGATAGGTGGTTGATTGAGGTGGCATAATTAAACGATATGTCAAGATCAGTAATGGTGCAAGTTGACGTTTTCAGTAAGAATATTCTCTAAAAGCATTTAGGGTTGACTGTAAGTTGTTGAAGAATCTATTTCCTTTCATAAAGGAGGTACTAGTGTTTCTTTCTCTTAAATATGCTGCAATAAACTTTCTAGGTTAGGTTGGCCTTTATGGCTCTATGGATGAGGATATGTTTCGGTAATTTATGGAGGTTAGGTTTTAACGGTCCACGTCACACCAAGAGTTTTAAATACAAATGCCACGCAAAGTGCAGGGATAGGTGTATATGGAATGGGGAAAAGCATCAAACGGTGTTGTCCCAATAGCTTGGGAGAAACAATCAACCCTCTACATAAGATCTTGGGTTTCATATATGTGGGGGAAGTTGGACTTAAATTGGCTTATATTTCTCATCAAAGAAGTGGTTGAAGTGAAAAGTAAGGGATTGGTAGGGTAAGAGGGAGTAGGGTCCAAACAAGGTTGGTTTAGAGGGACTCAAAAGGAGATCATTGTATGACTCATTAAAGGACACACGCAGCTGATCCCCTCGAATTCAGAATGTTTGAAGCAAAGAACCCATTAGCTAACACATTATCAACAGCATTGCTTCCTCTAATGAGAGGAAAGCACTTGTAGCTACCAGAATGAAGTGCCTAGGCCCTAGTGCCATTGAAAACGACTATAGCACGTGATTCCCCTAGCTTGATTAGATGTTTCTCGTAGGTGTCAACAATAAATTCAACCAACCATTTGTTTGGCTGTCAAGTGGTAATCAACCTCAAGAATCATCAAAGGGTTTGAATATAAATCAAGGTCCCAAGGGAGAAGGATCAGCAGCTTGTTACCTAGAAGGAATAACAAACAACTCATAGATGACTCTGTCCTTACTATTTTAGAGGAGGAATAGGGATGGAGACAAGAAGGAGAAATCTCAGTCTCAACAAGTAAATCCCATGGCATCCACAAATCAACAATTTAAAACACAAATCTCAGGATGGAGCCTTTGCAACTAATGATACTCAGCTTTACCATTTTTCATTAATTCAAATTCTCATACTTTTCTGAAGTATAATTCATAATTAAGTTTTAGCATCTCTTGCCACAGACAAATTGAGATCATATTACACTGAAGAATCAAACGGACCCCCAACAACTGCAAGCAGGATTGCAATGTCCAATAATTGTAAATTTGTACAAGAAACTAATGCCAATAATGGAAATTATAGTCCAAGTTCTATCTATTTTTTGGTTTCCCATATAAATATGAAAGGAAATTCTAAAATATTGCTTTGTCTAGTGAACTCAAGATTCAATTCAAATAAATCCTATTTCAACCAAAGTGGAAAGTATATTCCATGAGTTCAACATTTACTCAAAAGCTAAATGTAAAAGTCAGAGAAAATACAATCAATAAAGATGAGAAGATAAGAGGAAAGAACTATAGTGGTGTCAACAAGGGAGGAAAATAACTAACCATAGTTTTCATCCTTCCTGTACTGCATCTTATGAGGCCCTACATCCTTATCATGCATTGAGGTATGCAACTTCTGATAAGCTCTGAATAGCCTGGAATCAATGAATATTAGTCATCTCAAAGAAAATGGTCCTTATAGAAGGATAATTTGAAACTAAATTTAAACCACTAATCTCTATCACATGTAATTACTGCTTGTATTATGATTGGTAGTTAAGAACTAAAAACCACCTTTTCTGTGCATTGCGGCTGTTTATGGGTGGTGAAAACTCTGAAGCCACGTACTGATCAAGATAGTTACTACGGTACATAAAATGCCAAAGCCCAGCTGGACCTCCAATTCCAGTGTTTTTTCCAGTTTCTGTTGAAGATCCAGCTACCTGCAGGTTCTTATCCCGTCGTAAACGAAAAGAGAGAGAATCTGACGGCAATGTTGGATCACCAGGTAGGTCCTCCACACGTAGACAACCATCTAGCATTGACCTCTGAACCTCACTTAGGACATTTGATTTGACTAGTACATTCTCAATACGAATCCTGGAAAATACATTGTCAAAAGGAATAAATTCTGAGTAATGTTAGTATTTCTGCCAATAAGTATTTTTCCTGGTAAGATAGTTTCAATTCTGGAAATGCAAATCCTGGAAAATACATCATCAAAATGAATGAATTCTGAGTAATGTTAGTATTTCTGCCAATAAGTATTTTGCCTGGTAAGATAGTTTCGATTCCTAAAACTTGACCCAAAGCTGCATGCACACGCTCCTTCATAATGATGCAGAACTAGAAATAATAGCTTCTCACAAGCATTTCCAGATATTCAAGAATTCTTTAGAAACAAAGTTCAGATCAACCATTTTTTGTGTGCACCCTTAATAGTTATAGACTGCATCAAGCGAAGTACCATACCTGCATTCCTTCAGATGGAAGAAGGAATCAGAATCAGTTGTGAGCAACATCAAGTAGGTGTCTACCTGTCATCAGGAACGATTACAGAAAGACAAATCCTGTTAATTGGCACGAATGAAACAAAAATAGGCAATCACTCCTAATGATCTTTCAGAAACTAAACCACAAATAAATTAACTATTTGATGGTTCTACAACTTTTACAATAGAAATAAATTTTAGCCTTAGTAGTAAATTGAAGATAACTCACTTCAAGGTATTGCACATAAGCATAAAGGAATGCCATTGGATTGAATTGTGGCAGACAAATAGGAGAAAATGATTCTGATGTCCTGCATATCTCAGGATGTATGAGAATTTATATAACATCAGAGATATAAATCTTGAATATAGCAAGCTCAAATCAGCTTACCCCACAAACAAGAAGGATACGTACTACATAAACTTTGGATAACCCTAATTCTATTCTGCAAAAGCTTCAAATATCTACTTTGCATCATAATTTCTTATGTAAAACCAATTTGTAGGGTCCAAAGTTCCAAACAAAAGAAATTTTCATTATAATATAACAAATATATAAAGACGGTTCCAGGGCTCCAGGCATTCACAAAACTACATGTTAAGAGAATGGCGGACAATAGCTAAGGAGTTTTATATCACACCAGATTAATAGACTCGTTCAGCAAGGTACTCACTTTCCAGATGTTTGTTCCCTCGGTGGAAATTTACAGGATTGAACAAAACACCTAAAATAGGAAAACAATATTTCTAAAATAGGAAGGTCGAGTAAAAGAAAGAAGTTATCTGCAACATTTAAAAGGGGGAATTAATTCTGTCTAATTTGCAAATGTTCTTGTGACAATTGAGGGGACTTCAATCTTACATTTTCAACAGCTATAGTGAGCTTGAATTCTCATATTCACTACCTTAAAAGAATTTTCAAGACTGCTCCTGTCAATTTTTTTAAGCCATTTTATGGCTCCTCCCCTCATTTTTCAAGTATCAATTACTCTATCCTGCATAAAATTCTGTATCTGGTTCTACTTGTCTTCTAATAACATCCACCTTTTTCAATTAGACAGAAATTATCTGTTCAATTTTTTTGTTTCTTATTGTGCATTACCCCTCCTTTCTTTTGGAGAGTTTTCTTCACTAGTCCATCCCAAAAAGTAAGGAAGCATTTAACTTAGCCTTTAAATCGGATAAAAGCATTGGGGATTATTATAATGAAAAATAATCAGTTAAGCATGCAATCTAGGGGATCCTCCATACCACAAAAATCCTGACATTTGATCATAGCCGTAAAACAATAAGAACACTCATTCCACATTACAATTTACAAGTTTATCTGTAGTTTACAATTTTAAATGACTAGTTTTGGGATCCTTATTCTATTAAACATTTATCTCAGAGATGGCTTATGCATCTCTCTCATTCTAATTTGGTTGTAAATGTGATTATTACCTGTTTCAATTGATCATTTATGATTTTTTTTTAAATCCCATGTAAATACATCGCTTCAGAAAAAATGTTCAAGAATGTAAATAACATGAAAGCTCAAGCGTAATGAGTTGAAGAGCTCAACAATTTTGCTCACAGACATTGCAAATATTACCCAAGGGACATCACTTCCCCTTCATACCTGAAAGATTCCGATGATAAAACAAAATTTGAAAGTAAAAGCATGTCATCTGGATGAAGGATTGCCTTTTGCGCCCCAAAAAGGCTGATAACCTGCATGAAAGGAGTTGTTTCACAATCAAACATCATTTGCAAAGAATCAAACAAGCCCAGTTTAATTGTTTTGACTTTTCCATGGCCTGAATAGGAAGAGAATGGAACAGTGTCATTAGGTGAATGCATATTAGCTAGACAACATTAATAAAAACAAACCGAAGTACCATTTTCTGGGAGATGTATGGCAGCAGGATATAAATAGAAGTTAGAACACAATCTATAGCTGCTTGCAAGAACAAAGAACACGTTACAAAGGAAAACATTAAATATTCTTTACATTTCCCACTTTATCAAACATGTAAGGAAAACATAGAATATTCTTTACATTTCCCACTTTATCAAACATGTAAGGCCCCAAGGGAGTAAACTAAATCCTTACCTGTAATGAAGGCTAAATATCAATCTACTTGACAGGAATCCCAATACAACAATATCCATAGTCTAAGTTAAATCTCCCTCTGGTTAGATAGAATTTCGGAAAGAACAATCAAGATGGTCACTATAAAAGATGTAGAGAATTCCAAAGATGTCAGTGCAAGAGTTTCTGCACACTTTCTAGGATTTGTAGGACATCTGATCTGATCATATATGGTAGGTTATTTCTCAGCCTGATTGTATAACAAGTTACAACTTATTACAAATTATGACACTCTAGCCAATACAAGAGATCACTTGTATAATTAAATAGTAGGCAAGCCTGGAACTGGGCCCACATGAGTAATGAGTGAGCAATTAGTATATTATACATAAGCAATTATTATAGTCGTTCACACACAAAGGGGTATATTATTAATTGATATTCTTGCCTTTTGGGTTTATTGTAGATATTATCCTATTTCTAACGAGTTGTGCAAATAGGCATCATTATTTTACTTGGGAAACATGCTCCCCATCTTTATTTGGCGTATTTGGTATTTCTCTAGTTATTTATGTGAACTCGGATCATAGCAAGTGGTACTAGCATATCCCTGAAACAGTGGAAAGGGAATGCTGAAGTGAACAGAACGACGGACAAATAGGATGAGGAAAGGAGCTTGTGTTATCTCTCACATTGTAGGAAGGAGGATTGTGGAGTCATGACTACAGTAGGTGGTAGAAGCTCTTCAGTAACGCAGTGGGGTAGTTGTGACCAAAGATCTCATCCTTGACCACCTTCGGCAGTCTTGGAATCGAATCACGAGGAGAAATTATTTCGTGTCTCTCTACTCTATAAGGACCTTTGCATGCAAAAATATCACAGATCTCTTTTTGAATATACAACTCTACCAAGAATTTCCCAATATTGTTAGAAGGCACATTACAGGCTTCCAGAGAGTCTATCATTGTTGAATAATACTGCAATGCTTCCACGATTTTGACTAAGAAGAGAGGTGTGGTTGGTTTCATGCTCAACAGTTGTCAAAATCTTGGGCCTCAGAGTCCTGATGGACTTGAGAATGACATCAATCGGTTGAAGAAGCACAATGATTACAGTGAATATCCTTCAATAAACACAATGATTACAGCAAGAAAAAGGGAGGATTTCACCTCAACCCTCACATCTTCTTATTGGAGCAAACTCGCCCTTCTTCAAAGTTTATACCAGAAGATTTGTACTAGTAATTTCCAGCCATCAAATCAACCCAAGTAAAAGAAAAAAAGGTGAAAAACCTCAC
The DNA here is from genome assembly GCA_032191745.1 of Picea mariana. Classification (NCBI taxonomy): domain Eukaryota; kingdom Viridiplantae; phylum Streptophyta; class Pinopsida; order Pinales; family Pinaceae; genus Picea; species Picea mariana. The sequence continues at coordinate 22,346 of JASDQU011028813.1, read as the reverse complement.
ATTGAAATGCCCCTTAACCCCTTCCTCACAAAAGATCTTCAACTAAGCTTGGAGGAGAACTCCCACAACTCCAGAGTCCAAACATGCCTTTTTGGCCTATGAACCTTCTAGTATTTATAGGCTTCCTCCTTGAATAAGCTTTAATTGGAGCACACCTCGTGAAGGCCATTTAGGAATTGACAAATCAATTTTGAATGCCATGTAGCAGCCTCTACGCTAGGGCGCACCTTCTAAGACATCTATTTCAGCCCTAGCACACCAATTTTTCCTCCATACAAGCGGTTCATTAATGATCTATTCTTCCATTGAGTTTAAACTTATACTTAATTTTCCCAATTAGGTCAAGGACAACCTAACCATAACTTAAAGTTATGTTTATTAATTGACTTTTACTAGGTCAGGACCGACCTAAACAACTTAAAATCATATTTATCAATTGGCATTTCTTCATTTGGAGCCCCTCCCACTAGGGCCAACCTCTCCATATCTTAATTGCAACATCCAAATTCATGTTCAAAGTGTATTTGGCCTCATTCTTGCTTTAAATCCCCTTGTGAGTAGGACGTCCTTCCTTTAGAGGGCAGATTTATGTTTTCAAGCAACAAAATAAAATTCTTTTCAACCATTTCATGGAGCGCTCCTCATCGAGAACCACCTTTGACCATACAAGTGCATCCCTCACAACATGGCATCAATCCAAGCAAGAGTGTTCTTGCCCTAGCCTCCTTCCTTGCCACATGTCATGCTCCAAGCTTCCTCCAAGATAGGATGTTTTCTTCTCCTTCCATCTTTCATGCTCTGGACATTTGTTGAAGTAGGGTGTCCCTGTTCTAGGGCCTCCTTCCTCAATTGCCCCAAGTGTGCCAGAGTGGAATCTCCTAGTGCAATATGTCTCCATAAACCTGTAATTGTCCCTAAACTCCAAGGATCTTCTTTTGCACTCGATGCGAGAGGAAAGACCATGAAAATTCAAAATAGAGCATGCATTGTCAAGGAGTAACAAGAATCTATCAATAAGCGGCTGCAACATAGCTCATTCTATAATCAGTTCCAAATCTAAGAAACAAAGCTACAACATACCCTCAAAGTTGCAAGGATAAGGAGAGAGAACGGAGGATCAATTTCAAGCTTGTCCACATTGTATTTGGATTGGCAATTGGTTGACTGAGGCAATTTTGGGAATGGGCTATTAAGGAAATCTATGAGTGTATTGTTATGATAAAGGTGGACAAATTTACAATAACCCAACAACCCGACATTGAGAGAGAGTTTGTTAATCATTACAAACTCGTCCTTCAATCCCAAGAAACAGCAAAGGAACAGAAGGTGGCCATACAAACCTGCAATGATGTTGTGCCATGTTGGTTGTCTTTGTCTAAGTTGTAAACCTTTATTTGCGAAGAGCCTCTATCCTTGGACGAGTTGTACACAACCTTAACTAAGATGGATCAAGTAAAATCCCCTATATGATGGCTTCTTGTGCAAATTCTACAAAGCCACTAGTACTTCCTGGGGCCAAATCTTTTGCATGTTTATAAATAGGCCACTGGTAAAAAATCTCATGGATATGATTAAGAAAGGAAACATCAAGTTTATTCCAAAGGTTAGGGATCCTAATAATCTCATTAAGTGGAGATATTTGCTTTACTAAATGTTTCCTAAAAGATTATTTTCCAAGCCTAGCTCTACAACTGAAGTTTCTTCTTCCTCAAATCATTTAGCCTAAGCAAATTGACTTCATCAAAGGCCATTATAGTTTGAAAGAAATACTTGCAATGTGGGAGGGTATGTCTTGGCCTAAGTTATAGGCATAGATACCTTGCCTGTGAAGGTTAATTTCCAAAAACCCTATGATTGAGTGTAATGGCCATTTATTCTAGCTACGTGTTATGCTTTAGGATTTGGTCCAAACTTTGTCTAAGCAATTGGGAATCGAGACTATTTGCTAATGTCTCAACTTGCCTCACCATCAACAATGTAAAGTATAAGGAGGTAGAAGTGTTTCACTCAATTAGATACGGATGCCCTTTAGCACACGTGTTGTACATCATGGTAGCAAAGGCCTCAAGTTATCTTCTTCAGAGAAAAACAAGGATGGGAGCCATATGGGGAATCCCTCTTCCGGGTCAAGAAGACTTGTAGTTGATCAATGGCCTATTTGTTCAAGAACCCTTCCAAACAATTTAGGAGGATGAAGTTTTGCATAGAAAATACCATTGAATATTTGGACACCTTTTGCTTACTTTAGGATTCAACATTTAGTGGAAGAAAACTATATGTTATCATTAGAGAGCTGATCCTCTGCACAAGTTGTCTAAATTCCATAGAAGTTGATTATTTAGAGCCTCTTCCACTTCCACGTGTGCTTCTTTAACAAAATCCTCAAACAAGAAATCATGACTACATCCAAGCTCCTCCAAGATACTAGTTTCAACACCATTAATCATCCATTTAATAAAAAATAATATTTTGTTGAAGTGTGTTGAAAGGCTTAGTATGTACTATTTAAAAAATCACTTAATTATTTTTAATTTACAAACTCTGCCCACCACTCTTTGTTCTTTGGTCCCTAATTTATTCATGGATTTATGGAGTAATCCTTATGCAAATGGTCTCATCTACAAATATAGAATTAACACACCTTTTACCCACTTTCTTACCAAGCAATGGTTGTTCAAACCTTCCCCAAATCATTTCTCCTTCTTAAATGGCCAACGTGAGCTCACCGCTTCTTTTTCTTTGGTAGACTTCACTTTAAAGGAGATGAATATGACTTTCTCTATCATATCCACGAAGTAGTTGCAATGTCTTTAATGCGAGGGTTTAAACCATAAATAAAATGAAATTACAATATCAATTATGATTCACATCCATGATAACAAGACCTCCATTTTGGGGTTTGTAAACTTTATTATCCCTATCTCTCTCATATACTCAAACTCATTAAAAGCATCAAGTATATCATTGTCCTCGAGAGAAAATTTACACATCAAAGTATCCCTCAAATCACTCCAATCCTTAAAATGTGGCATTGTCTAACTGTTCTACGAAATGGCTTTTTTCGCCGGAATCCAGCGACATAAATTTGCACGAAATCACCATTTTTTGTTGTTTAAAATCCATTTCTCAATGCAAAAATGGATTCAGCATGCTGAAAAACCCTTGGGGCACTCGGATTATACAGAAATAATCACTCAAATCTGCAGATCTAACAATATCTCGTCGGATTTCAGGCAGATGTCCCCGGAAAATATCGCTGGAAAAGAGTCATTTCGTAGACCGTTTAGACTACAGCTTAAAATCTATATAAGTTTTTACAACCATACTAGTTTGGTCACTATTCTAACACTTTTTGCAAGGGATTTCAAAGATAATATCACCATGGGGATCTTATTACCACTCTTCCACATCAATAGAAGGTAAATATGTACCTACAAATCTCAACAAGGCCATGAAAGTAGTTCGAAAACCTTTACCATCATATTCAAGGATGTTCATTCTCTTAATGTCCATGACTCTTTTGCTCGTTGCTTCTTTGGTGGGAGTATTTTTTGCATTGCTCCAATAGAAAACTTGGTTAGGGGCCTCCCACCTTTGTCTAAGAAGCTCAATAGCAAATGAATCCATCTTGCTAATCACACAACAATGCCATCAGTTAATCCATATTATCCATGCTTTACTCTGACATGTAAAACTGCAAACCTTTGCTCTGATAGCACTATTATAGCCTGCCTCTCCACACCAATCCCAAAATGCAAATGATGATTTATGAAATGCAATCAAATGTTAGCAAATATGATTATGGTCCCAAGTTGCTCTAGTTTAGTGGGTCACTGTCTAATTGCACACTTGATATGCAAGTCACTGTGCTAAGTCCTGCAAAATATGAAGGCTGCAATCACAATTTAGAAAGTCTAATTCCGGTGTCAATCTAGTTTCTCGCTTTCCATAGATCTGCATATGGAAATGGCACAACGTTTCTCTAGAATTGCAACAAATGCAGATATGAGCATATAACTATAGAATTTCCATATGCATACAGGACTTCATAAGAAAATTAACAAATCTTTTGCAAAATTATGAAGTACGACAGCTTCTTTGAATCATAAAAATAATAGATAGATTTGATAACATGCAAAAAACGTTAAAACTATACAAGTCCTTTGAAGTTTATTTATTTATTGGGGAGTATACATAACAATGTTATCAGAACCGGACCAGTCATTGAATCTGTCGACCCCAAAAACTGGAACCAGACAAAAACCAGAAACAAAACCAGACCACAAACCAGTCAGACCGGCCGGTTTTGCAGGAACCAGTCCAGTTCTGATAACATTGATACATAATAGGATTACACACATGTAAAACAATCTTATTGAAAGATGCATATACTCACATTTACAACATGCTTAAATATGCTCTAGACTCTTCCTCATGAGACAATAAATTAGTCAAAGCTTCCTCATCTTAGGGTTACTTTAACTCATCAAGTTCATTTCAAATTTGTGTAATTATAAATGTTAATTTTGAAAGTCAAGTAAAACATAGAAAATATACTAGGAATTCAACTTCATAGATTTTTATAAATTTTGTTTTATTAGATTATTGATCGTGAATTTATTTTTTAGGAGGAGGTAATAATAAAGACATTGCAAGAAGATCAATATATAGTACCAACATCAATTCAAGTATTTCCATCATTAAGTACTATATTGTAATGGATATGCAGGGTTCAAAAGACCCAAAGGAACCCAGTATCCTCCTGCAAAATGCATGTAAGCCTTGCCTTATTATCTTGATATCATAATCTTTAAAACGCTTTGCTGGAGGAGTGGCCTTTATAGCATTCTTAATTCTCCATAGATGAAAAAAAATTATAGTGACAAATTAAAAAGCATTATCCCAAATTTACAAGTCATCATTAAGCAGTTCATCTTTTCAATTTCAATTGTAGAACTTCATGTATTGTCGAAGGCCTCACACTCCATGTGAATTTCAAAAGGAATCAGCTTCATCAAGTGTGCTTCTCATGCCAATCAGTTTCAAACATCGGCCCAACTGTGATATAAAGACTCTAGAAAGACTGAAAAATGCATGTAAGCCTTCCCTTATTATCTTGATGCTATATGCTTCAAAAATCTTTGCTGGGAGGTGGCCTTTATTGTGCTCATCATTCTCCACAGGTGAAAAATAAAATTATAGGGAACAATAAAAAAGCACAGTTCAAAATTACAAGTCATTATTAGGATGCTCATGTTTTCTATTTTAATTGCAGAAACTTCATGTACTGTAAAGGCCTCACACTCGTGTAAAGTTCAAAAGGAATCAGCTACATCAGGTATACTTCTCACTAGGTAATCAACTTCAACCTTCAGCCTAACTATGATATAAAGAATGTATAAAGAGAAGTTTTTACCTTATGTCTGCACATGAGAATAGCAAATAAGACACCAGAATCCGCTACATCTTGGAGAATAGCTCCTGCAGCTTGTCTTGTGGAGTGTCGCAGGGGAAGGCAGGTATATGCATGCAAATATGTTGCTGGATTCCTACAAATATAAAGTGTGTCCAATATCAAAAATATTGGCTAAGTCGTTTATATAAAAGAAGCAAATGATACATGGTTTTCCTTCCTCTCTTAATTTATTTAATGTATTGCATTATCCATCGTAAGGTGGAGTGAGTATTAGATACCGTGATGTACAAAACAGTTTTCAAGCATTCTCCTGGGTAATCACCATGATAAAGGAAGTAACCATTCGGCATTGCACAATATGATCTAAGAAGCTAAGCCAAGCACTCTTGTGACTTGAAGTAAGGTTTTTGTTGTTCTACTTAGGAGATTACAAATATTTAGAAAATGAGTTGCACAGCTGAGAGTACAATACCAACTGAAAGCATGTATAAGAGAGGAGAAGACTACATCCGTGCCTCCAAGTAAGGGTGTCATGTCAAACTTTGAATTTTTTTCAAAGCATTTATCTATTGACTTTGTCAGAATAAGCAACATCTGCAATATTTAAAGAATACGAGTCAGAGAGGAGATAACATAAATACAATTTCTAAAGTAACAACTTCAGGTTTATATTCTATAAGGCGCATCATGAAACTTGCCTCTTAAATCTCTCAAAAATCTTTGGAAGGACCTAAAGAGTGTGAAAAGGATGAGAAGAATAATACCTGGTCATAAAGAAGCTCTAGCTGCCCTTTCAAAGCTTGAAATGGCTCTTCTGTACAGCTTATACAGACCAAATAGATAGGACCCTTAACTAGAAAAATAATCTGAAAGCCAACAAATAAATTTATTAATGTCCCTCCTACCTAGCAAGTTCCCTATGGAAACCAATAATGTTTTTAGATCAACAAAATCAACAAATAGACACTACCATAAGTTTATAAAATTATAAACATTCTACATCCTCAGGCATCCCTCGACTATTGAACTTCTCATATCTATCTAAGTGAACATTGTAGGAAATGACTTAACCTTTTATCAAGCAGATATTATAGAGAGAAACGTATAGGCCATGGCCTCATGTGACAAGATGACAAGAATAGCAACTGACAAGGACAGCATACAAAACATTAAAGGTTTTTAGTAGGGACAACGTGGAAACAAGATGAATAGGGAAAGCCCAACAAATTTTCCAGAAGGTTAGATAAGATAACATACAATAATTTTATAAATGTCCAAAAGCCACAAGAGGTTAACAAGGTTGGTGAAAGCAGGGTATTCTTAGCCTCCACCAAGGTTCAAATCTAACGAAAGTGGCCGATTTGCCCTCACAAGGGTGGCCGAAAGGCTATAGAACCATTATGAGTGTTAAGTTAGGCCAGGTGGACTCACGCCCCTCCAGATTAAAAATCAGCAAATAGTGTCCCACCTTTGAGTGATGACCTTAGGTTTCGAGATTAAGGATCTTGGATGTCTCCTTTAGAAGCACTCTCAATCCTTTTTATTAACATCCGAAGGAGACCAAAAGAATAGGTCAAGTGGACTAGAAAATACATCAAGTCTTAAACATAATGCAGGAATGTCAAGGCTACCCCTGAAAGCTAAAAGATAAAGAGATGCAAGTGAAAATGAAAGAAAAGTGAGTACAAAAGRGTGAACCAAGAGAGAAAACCCTAGAAAAGAGAGAAGTGCTACTYGACACTAGATATAGAGGTAGATGTAGAGAAGGGAGMAAAGCCATCTCTATCCCCGTCAATCACTGTGAAATAACCAATGCAAACTCCGATAATGTCCTCTAGAGAGTGCTCGACATTTAAAGGGCCTAGCTAGGTGATCCTGGGAGAATCCCAAGGGCGATCGGTTGAAGCTCTCCTAACATTTGAGATTGAAGAAAAAATTCTAATGATGAGCATCTAGTTGCTCGCCATGGGTTGCAAGATGTCTTCATGCTAAAAGTAGCTATACCTTTGTGACCTTGTGAAAGTGGTTCATTTATCAATAGAACGAGAGAATGTGCATTGTATCACCAACCTAATATCATATGCATCCATAGCTAGGGAATAAGCAGAGTGCTTAGTGCCTCCAATCACCAAAATAGGCTAGAAGAAGGAAGTAATGAACTAGTGAGGAAGGGTCTCAATAACCCCCATAAGGTTTGTCATCAAGTGAGTGATCACCTTCTATATGTAGAGAGACAGACATCTCTATCTAAAAAGCAAACAAGGTAGAAAGGGATGCTCCAAAATCATGATATAGACAGCATATCTCCCTTAGATCTCATAATATATGGGACATCTAAAGATGAAGTGCTCTCGAGTCCTATTACCTCTCCAAGAGGTACCCTAGAGTTTTCATTTGTCTACACCATTGTAAGGCCAAGGATGCAAGTTAAAGCCAGGTAAACCATAGTGGATGATTTTTGTAGTGGACTCCCAGGCTTGGTCCGATCATGATCAGTCCCCTTATGTCCCCATCTCAATGTTTTTTGTCCTGGATAGGGTTGGAGGTCTTGGCACGGATCTATTGGGACACATGATTGTGTGGAGCCACAAGTCTTATGTAGGGGTGATTGTAGTTTGTGGGGCCTAATCTGTCCCATGTCATGCACACCTATGTCTTCCCACATGGTTATTTTCTATCGAGTCGGTAGGCATCTCTTCGCCATGGTACATTATCATTTTTGTTCTCAACATGGCAGTCTCACTAAGTTTTCATCATTGCATGTCTTTTGAGGCAGTTCACGGATCCTGAGGCAGTGGCTCCCCAAGGAAAAAATACAACATGGGCTCAAAATGATCAGGAAAAATTCACGAGCAAAACACATATTGCAAAATTTTGATTGATGAAATATTGAGGAAGATATTGCCTCCGAAGGAAAAATCATCCCACTCCTATAAATCGTTGGGCACATATTCCAAAGTCAAATGGTCAAAGGAATGAGACGTTTGGGTCTATTTTCCTTAGAAAAATTTTATCAAGTCAAAGATGTTCCTCTAATCAAGAAAAATAATGAGTTTGTTCATCAAATGACCAAATCATCCCTATTGGGACAAATTGTAACCTCCATTTAATGGTCAAGCTAGACATTGGAGTCAAAGGAGGATAGTGTGGACAACATATGATCGTTTGAGCTCATTCTTCAAGGAGAAATTGTTCCTAATTGGAATGTTGGACTTCCTTCACCCGAAATGAACTTCCTCAAGGACCAAACAATCTCTTCTCTTAGTGGGGCGCACCTCTCATGTGAACAAGTCAATGGTCAATCATTCTAAAGTTGGAATTTATCCCATTTTGAGCATGGAGCTATGTAATAAAAAATATATTCAATGGTTTAGCCTCCAACCAATTGTGGATGAGCAAACCAAGACAAATATTATTTTATGAGGGAGGTAGAAACTAGTCGTTACAATAAAAGTTGTATAAGGCTAACCCCTCCTCTCATTTGATGTCGTTGAAACTTTGTGAGATCATAATGCCATATTTTGGAACTCAATTCTCTTGTGTCATTGTGGATTGTCTACTATAATGTTTGTTTTTCTTGGTTTGTTTTTCTTGGTCTTGGATTATTGTAATTGTGCTTTGACAGGGGCTCCTTAGGAGAATTGTGAGAGGTGACCAATCAATCCATTGAGGGGCTACATAGTCAAGTGGAAGAAAGAAGATAGATTTTTCGTCTCCTTACTTTCTTTGTGGGCTCTTAGTGTAACACACGCAAGTTGTTGGACCAACTTCTTTGGAAGTAGATTCAACCAAGTGGTATGTTATCACTTTGACCCTAGTTGATTGGTTGTCTTGGAGACCATCCTATAGAGGAGCTCTCCTAGCAAATCCAAGGAGGAACCCATCTTCATTCAAAATTTCCAGCATTGGGGGCGATAGTCCTTCGACTCCAAACCCAATTGACTAGAAATCTATCCGGGCCAATCTTAAGCTTGTGAGGTCACAATCTCTCAAGCTAAGAGACATCTAAAGGTAAAAAGGTAAAGGTAAAATCTCTCAATTTCTTCAAACATTTAATCTCAAATATTTTAAATCATCTTTTATTACAAAAATACAAAAAATCGCACCCTAGCTTAGCACTTCATTTTTATCTTTTATAAGCTAGTAGATCTTGAGGTTTTTGTTGCTTGGGAACTTCCCTACCCCAAGATACATATTCCATTGAGTTTTAAGCTTCATTGAATATCTTTTACAAGGGTTTTCTTGAGAAATAGTGTGCAGATCTGTGTCATTACAGCCAAGAAAATTTTCAGATCTACACTCTTATGGACTAATAAGAGGGTGCATATTGTAAGTATCTACTTTCTAAACCCTTATACATTCATTCCAGATCTGATTTATATATTTTATCTTTGTTTTCTGGTCAATATAGAGTAAAACTACATCCCAACAAGCAATTTTATTGGTTGTAGCAAATTTTGGGTTTTGACCCTAGGGGGAATTGAACCCCAATTCTGTAAAAGTAATTTTCAGCCAGCTGGAAATTGATTTTGCAGCAGATCTGAAGGCTCTAGGGAAAACGATTCACTTGTACTTTTGCTGCCCTATCCTCTAAACCCACAGATCTATTGATCTAATGTATTTTTACACATGTAGGAGGCCTCAAAAAGCCATTATCTTGTTGGTTTTTTGCGTATTATATTGTTTTTGCAGGTCTAATGTAACAAGACAGAAAGGAAATACCTTACTTACAGCCACTTCTTACAAGGTATTCACATTACAAATCATCCGGAAAGTGGTAAGAACATTCAMCCCTCTCTTGTGCATTACTTGGCCATTATTTTGAGGATTGGGGTAAGTTAGTTTGTTGGTTTGTTACTTTATTTTCTACGTTATCTTTTATTTCAACAAACATTTAAAACAATCAACTCCTACCTTCACCTAGTGTACTCTGTTTAGGCATTGGTCTAAAGATTCTTTGTGGTGAAGTGATAGTTTGTGGGAAGCCTCCCAGAGCCTCTTAGCATAGGAGTTTGGCTCAAACAAGGAAGGATAGGTGTTGTGGTGACATTGGGCACCCATCCCTTGTGTTCCTTCCATAGCAGACTACGAACCTTGGCGGTCTGATAGTTTGGATGGTATCAAGTCCCAATCTCTTGTAGATGGAAAAAGTGAGAAATCTTCTCTATCCGCAAGATATGGTAATCAAACTTGACCCATAGCTAGTGAGAACAAACCCTCAACTAGTCAAGCAAAATCTGGAGGTCATGTGGCTAATGACACTAAATGTAATCGGGGTAGACAATGAGATCGTCCTTCAATTAAAAAAAACATTCATAGCAAAAGGCCATCTTAGGGCCAAAAGCTTAGGGGACAGATCCAAGTGATTTGAATATATTATTGATATATGTCTTCCCTAACCATCCTATTGATCTCCCCTTTTGGAGGGAGGAGGTGGCTAGGGGCATCCAGAGAATCCCTAAAAGGAGGGAGGCACTCAATAGAAATGCCAATAGACTAAAGGAGCAAAGAAGCCTCTGAAAACCAACATGACCTCTGCCCTAAGATGTCCATGGAGGAAATCTCCTCTAAAGAACAAAGGAACAAATAAAAGTATCCTTCTTTTCCTCCAACTAAATAAACCAAGGTGTGTATCCTTTAAGGAAAAAAAGAGAAGCATGAAAATGAACTCAAGGTGCATGGGGTGGGTGCCCAACTCAACTTGGACAATAGCATGTAGGACAAACCATTTGCAATAAATCATACATTGGATCATAATAGATTGGATTCTTTCTAAACAAGCCCAACCAAGTAGTAACAAACTAGGCCCTTAAGCCTCAGCACCATAAAGTACCATAGATTTGGTGTTCATATCAAACAAGATGCATCTTTGAGGGAATGTCCTGAAAGAGCATATGGAATCACTTGCACTCAAGCACTGAAAGAGAACCATACCCCTTGTTGAGTCGAGGTTAGGAAGCATACCTTGGGCTAAATCTAAGACCTGTCAATTGAACCCCAAGTAACAATAAGTTGTAGTAATCTCCACCTCTCCCCCTCCACAATAGAAGAGGAAGACTAACAGATTATTCTTAAAAGTATCCAATATCATAACCTTAATTTCCTTGACGTTCACCACCCACTATCTAGAACCACAAAAACTAACCAAGGAATTAAGTTTCCTTTGTAGGAGAGGAGGTCAAGAGGACCACATTATTGACAAACAAGACTAGTGCAATCAAGACGGGTGTAAAAGAAAACCGTTGACGACTTGTGTGTGCTCCTAGAGGTGCACCTCAAACTCATCAATGTAGATCACAAATCAGGTCCATGAGGGGGCACCAATGTTTGACCCCAACGGTGCTCCTAAATAAGTCAAAAAATCCTTGGAGTACACAAAATGAACCAACAATTGTCTCATAAAGCCTCATTATAGCAACAACGAGAGACTCAAAGATACAAATATCACAATATCTCTAGAACAAGGATTCCCTTGGAACATAATAAAATCCTTATAGAAGTCCACGGAGCAACAAAAGAATTTGGATGAACATTGTTTAGCCTCCTCGATAATGAAGCCGCAAAGATATGGTCAATTGTCTAGTAACCTCTTCTTAAGCCTACTTGACCCTTGATTCTAAGTTTGTTTCTCTAAGTAATCCATCAATAGAGATTGTTGAACCATTCCTCAGAAATTAGTTTAAGTCCTAAGGCAAAAATTTGATCCAAGAAAGGTCGAGCAAGGCCAACAATACAAATAGATGACCAATGCAACGAGCACCCAAGTCAACGCCGACACTGAGATGTCAATCGACGTTGACCTTGTTGATGAAAGGAATACTCATTAACATGTTAGATTTTCTTAAATGTTCAGTAGCAATAGATTTACCGAAGTATTTTGATCTTCCTTTAACATTCAACAACCATATACTGAAAATATAAGCAGGATCTAGATGCACATAGACAAGCACAAGAAGACACAAAGATTTATCCTGAGAAAACCCCAAACTCGGGGAAAAAACCCAACCAACTTTTCTTAGAGAAAATGTTTTTGATAACACAATACAACCATGAACAAGCTCTATTCACAAGAGCAAAACTAGCAATGAAGAAACCTTGATAACAAGTAATTATCTCTTCTTCTTGTCAAACCCTAGCAAGGGTAGACAACTGAGCAACACTAAACAAAGATAGCACATCACCAAAAACAACTATTAAGATGCTCCTTGAAGAATTCGCTGGAACTGCTACTGCAACTGTATTGCAACTACTCTAGACTTGCGCACTGGCTGAGGAGTTGAGTGAATGTGTGTCAAATGGCAAGGTGTCTCCCTTTATTTATAGTCTTCAAGTCACTTTACTGCGGCCGACTTCTCTTCTGGGGTATTCTTCAACTATTCAATGGTCTTCCTTTGACTTCTTGGAATCTTTCTCTCTAAGAAAAGTTATCCAGGAGGGAATAACTCCCACTACTACAAAACATCAACACTCCCTCTTAGCGAGGGAGGTATTCTTCCATGCTGTTCTCCTCTAGTAGTCCCAATCAAACCCATCCACTTCACATGGCATGGGAAAAACTACCACCATAGTCTCAGGACTATGCTGCAAGTATCTATGATGTTTATCCTCTCCTAGTAGTCCCAATCACACCCATCCACTTCACATGGTATGGGCAAGACTACCACCATAGCCTCATTCACACCTAGCCACTTCACATGGCTTAGGAAAGGCTACGCCATGGTCCCAATCACACCTAGACACTTCACATGGCGTAGGCAAGACCACGCTACAAGTCCTAATCACACCTGGCCACTTCACATGGCTTAGGCAAGACTTGTACCAGGCTACTCATTACTCCCTCAGTCACTTCACATGACTAATCTGGGAATCCCTTGGCCAGAGGGAGAGTATCTTCCCGTTGTAGGAGAAACATCACAACTCCCTACTCTCAACAAGTGTGGACATTCTGCATCACGC